>JAWRVZ010000257.1:110000-235000 GCA_037043235.1 Rhodeus uyekii | reverse complement strand
TTCCTGCACTTTTGATGGATTTGCTCGACCTCTGGCTCATATAAGGAGAACCCACGCTACATCAGCAATAATTCACAGACAGTCGAGTCGCAGACACAGAAACGCTTCTCACGGTTTCAGGAGGCTTGCGGTGAAACCAGAGGTCAGACAAAAGACGCTTAACAGTGACAAGCCCTTCAGAGCAGAGATTTAACCAGGACGTTCTGAGCAACAGCAAAACTAGACCGTCACACAAGTCTTACGTCGTGTGTGTGTGAGTGTGTGTCAGGGAGAGTGTGTGTGTGTCAGTTACTATGTGTCAGGGAGTGTGTGAGTGTCAGTGAGTGTGTGTGTGTGTGTCAGTGAATGTGTGTGTGTCAGTGAGTGTGTGAGTGCATGTGTCTGTGTGTGTGTGTGTGTGTGTGTGTGTGTGTGCCAGAGAGTTTGTGTGTGTCAGTGAGTGTGTGTTTGAGTGTGAGTGTGTGTGTGTGTGTGTGTCTCAGTGAGGGTGTGTTTGAGTGTGTGTGTGTGTGTGTGTGTGTGTCAGTGAATGTGAGTGGGTGTGTGCCAGGGAGTGTGTGTGTGTGTGTGGGCCAGGGAGTGTGTGTTTAAGTGTGAGTGTGAGTGTATGCCAGGGATTGTGTGTGTGTGTGTGTGTGTGTGTGTGTGTGTCTCAGTGAGTGTGTATTTAAGTGTGAGTGTATGCCAGGGATTGTGTGTGTGTGTGTGTGTGTGTGTTTAAGTGTGAGTGTTAGTGTGTGTTTGAGTGTGAGTGTATGCCAGGGATTGTGTGTGTGTGTGTGTGTGTGTGTGTCAGTGAGGGTGTGTGTGTGTGTGTGTGTGTTAAAACCTTTACAAAGTTTTGTTCCATTCCAATGAAGTAAAAAAAAAAGTAACTTCAAAAAAATTTTTTTTAAATAATACTGTACAAATATCAGTCGAAAGAAAATGTAAAGAGAAAAGTCACGATTTATACTAAAGTTGCTTATAAAAATGTGCGACGGGTGTTTCATTGTGTAAAGAAAATCATAAACGCTTTGCTCTAATGAAGCTTCAAGTGCAAACCTGCCAAACTTCAGTTCAATTCAAGAATCAGGTTAGACATTACAGTAAAAAATGACTGATACAAACTCAAATATTTAAGATTGAGGTAAAAAAAAGAGAAAAAAAGTAGTAGTAGTTGCAAATGCCCTTATAAAAAGCACCTGTAGTTTCATCATCAAGCACACAGACAGCAAACAGCCATACTGGGAGGAGAAAGAAACACAAGCATCCCGTGGGAGTTTGAGCGCTGGGAAGCTTGAGCACAGGGTTAAAGGTACAGTACAGCACGTCAACACGCGTCAGAGAGGCCGTCCTCCTCCTCTCCTCCCTCCCTCCCTTCCTGCTGCTTTCACTGCCCGCTGCACAATACGCCAGCCTGCCAGTGCCAGCTGAATGCGGTACAGCAGGAGGAAGTGCTGCATGCTTGGCTTCCCCTTCAATCCCATCGTGCTCAGTCACTCTCACAAGCTCATTCGCATCGGCTGAAGGGATTCTGACACCAGGAGGAGGAAAAGCCCCTTCCAGACCCCCCTCTCCCCGGGCAGGAGGAAAGAGACCCATGGAGAACGAGTCCCTCCCTCCTCCGCCGACCTTCAGCCCGGCCGTGCCGCCGTCCGTGATGCTGGGTCTGACGGTGGCGTACACAGTCTTCTACTCGCTGCTCTTTGGGTTCGTGTACGCGCAGCTGTGGCTGGTGCTGCGATACGGACACAAGCGCTTCAGCTACCAGACGGGGTTTCTGTTCTTGTGTCTGCTGTGGGCAGCTCTGCGCGCGCTGCTCTTCTCCTTCTATTTCAGAGACTGTGTGACCGCCAACACGCTCGGACCCTTCTCCTTCTGGCTGCTCTACTGCTTTCCCGTCTGCCTGCAGTTTTTCACGCTCAGCCTCATGAATCTTTACTTCGCACAGGTGAGCGACACACCAGCAACCTTTGAACCTGGATGGTAAAATCTGCTTTTAAGACGGCGGGTCACATGTAAGTTTAGGAGAGGATTACACTTACAGAAACAGTATTTTGGACAGAGAGAGTCTCTTGCATCTTGTTCGCTTTCATACTGCATAATCAATTTTAAGGAAAATGTTTATAATCATCCTGATCATTATTTATCCAACCACCTCCAGGGTTATTTTAATATCAATCATATTTAAACTAATGTTTGACAATGTGCCTTTGCATCCCTGTATGCAAAGCATTTGTCTGTTTTAATTAATGAAATATGCATCATATCATCCCGTTCATCCTCTTTATGTGTCTTTTTATTATTGACCCACACTAGTGCTTGTGTCAGGTCAGTTTAGGTTTATATTCTCACACGTTACTTTTGCTTGAATGATGTTGCGGTATTTTGAACTATTCTTCCTGTTTTATTGTGCTTAAAATGCTTATGCAAATGAATCATATGTGTGGGAGTACAGCACACGTAAAAAAAGAGAAGTGAAATCATTCAGTGTAACACTACAGTACAAATCAGTGAATTATTTACAGTGAGTCAATCATACATGTATGTTTGACAAGCACACTTGTAGTATAGTACATTTTATTATGAATATGTTATTCTATAAGCTCCAAAACAACGACAAAAATCACATTTAGAAAATATAATCCTTTAAATCTTACAGCCTCTCACTTCCACCAATGAGGATCAGTGATTTTCATGACATCACTTTGCGCTTCAGCTTCATCAGATTTTCTGTCCAATCAAACGCTCTAGAATCGGAAGCTCCGCCCCCTTCATCATAAACAGAGGCTGAAGCTGCGGCTGAAATCGGTCACTCGTTCACACACTGTTTTCTGCATGATGAACGACTCATAATCACTATATAGAGCGATTCAGACAGTGGGAATATCTTTGATTGTAGGAATGAAGTCTGGATTGACGTTAGTGTGAGTGAAGCGCTGCAGATCCAGAGACACGACAGACCAGAGCGGATCATGTGATGGAGAAACACATCCACCCGTTTGAGTTCTGCTCACAATCATGTTTCATAGAGAGATGGAGGAGATTAGAGGAGAAACACATCCACCCGTTTGAGTTCTGCTCACAATCATGTGTTTCATAGAGAGATGGAGGAGATTAGAGGAGAAACACATCCACCCGTTTGAGTTCTGCTCACAATCATGTGTTTCATAGAGAGATGGAGGAGATTAGAGGAGAAACACATCCACCCGTTTGAGTTCTGCACACAATCATGTGTTTCATAGAGAGATGGAGGAGATCAGAGGAGAAACACATCCACCCGTTTGAGTTCTGCACACAATCATGTGTTTTAGAGAGATGGAGGAGATTAGAGGAGAAACACATCCACCCGTTTGAGTTCTGCACACAATCATGTGTTTTAGAGAGAGATGGAGGAGATCAGAGGAGAAACACATCCACCCGTTTGAGTTCTGCACACAATCATGTGTTTCATAGAGAGATGGAGGAGATCAGAGGAGAAACACATCCACCCGTTTGAGTTCTGCACACAATCATGTGTTTTAGAGAGATGGAGGAGATTAGAGGAGAAACACATCCACCCGTTTGAGTTCTGCTCACAATCATGTGTTTCAGAGAGAGATGGAGGAGATTAGAGGAGAAACACATCCACCCGTTTGAGTTCTGCACACAATCATGTGTTTCAGAGAGAGATGGAGGAGATTAGAGGAGAAACACATCCACCCGTTTGAGTTCTGCACACAATCATGTGTTTTAGAGAGATGGAGGAGATTAGAGGAGAAACACATCCACCCGTTTGAGTTCTGCTCACAATCATGTGTTTTAGAGAGAGATGGAGGAGATTAGAGGAGAAACACATCCACCCGTTTGAGTTCTGCACACAATCATGTGTTTTAGAGAGAGATGGAGGAGATTAGAGGAGAAACACATCCACCCGTTTGAGTTCTGCTCACAATCATGTTTCAGAGAGAGATGGAGGAGATTAGAGGAGAAACACATCCACCCGTTTGAGTTCTGCACACAATCATGTTTCAGAGAGAGATGGAGGAGATTAGAGGAGAAACACATCCACCCGTTTGAGTTCTGCTCACAATCATGTGTTTCATAGAGAGATGGAGGAGATTAGAGGAGAAACACATCCACCCGTTTGAGTTCTGCACACAATCATGTGTTTCAGAGAGAGATGGAGGAGATCAGAGGAGAAACACATCCACCCGTTTGAGTTCTGCACACAATCATGTGTTTCAGAGAGAGATGGAGGAGATTAGAGGAGAAACACATCCACCCGTTTGAGTTCTGCACACAATCATGTGTTTCAGAGAGAGATGGAGGAGATTAGAGGAGAAACACATCCACCCGTTTGAGTTCTGCACACAATCATGTGTTTTAGAGAGAGATGGAGGAGATTAGAGGAGAAACACATCCACCCGTTTGAGTTCTGCACACAATCATGTGTTTCATAGAGAGATGGAGGAGATTAGAGGAGAAACACATCCACCCGTTTGAGTTCTGCACACAATCATGTGTTTCAGAGAGAGATGGAGGAGATTAGAGGAGAAACACATCCACCCGTTTGAGTTCTGCACACAATCATGTGTTTCATAGAGAGATGGAGGAGATCAGAGGAGAAACACATCCACCCGTTTGAGTTCTGCACACAATCATGTGTTTCAGAGAGAGATGGAGGAGATTAGAGGAGAAACACATCCACCCGTTTGAGTTCTGCACACAATCATGTGTTTCAGAGAGAGATGGAGGAGATTAGAGGAGAAACACATCCACCCGTTTGAGTTCTGCACACAATCATGTGTTTCATAGAGAGATGGAGGAGATCAGAGGAGAAACACATCCACCCGTTTGAGTTCTGCACACAATCATGTGTTTTAGAGAGAGATGGAGGAGATTAGAGGAGAAACACATCCACCCGTTTGAGTTCTGCACACAATCATGTGTTTCATAGAGAGATGGAGGAGATTAGAGGAGAAACACATCCACCCGTTTGAGTTCTGCACACAATCATGTGTTTCAGAGAGAGATGGAGGAGATTAGAGGAGAAACACATCCACCCGTTTGAGTTCTGCTCACAATCATGTGTTTCAGAGAGAGATGGAGGATATTAGAGGAGAAATGGTTAGAGATTAGGAGGAAACTGCAGCTTTATGGAGATCAACGGCTATAAACTAAACACTATTGGCTGTTTGAAAAGGGGAGGAGCTTCTGGATAAGCCCCGCCCTCACTTCCGTTTTCAGAGGAAATGACTTCAACACACTGAATAAAGCTGCGCGTTTCAAGGCATTTCAGTGGGACTTCAAGAAATATACTATCCTGTTGTCACTGTTTAGCTGTTTTTAGCTAAAACAGCTTTTACTATAGAATGAACCGGATAATGTCTTTCACATCAATGTACATTTACCTGGACATATCTGTTCACATTCACATCAAGTTGAAATAGCTCCTTAAGGTAACAACTGTACACCTTTTATTATATATAATCTGAAGTAATAAAAGCATGTTGACATGTCAGTGTTTATAAAGCAGGTGAGCAGTAAACCTGACAGTCTTGTTAATGTTCTGATCAAAGTGTGTGAATGTTATGATCCTGAATGTGTCGTTCTTGCCTTAAAAGTGCTTTTTGCAAGTGATATTTACACTAACTTACTGCTTGCTTTCTGGGACAGGTCATTTTCAAGGCAAAGTCTAAATATTCACCAGAGCTTCAGAAGTACAGGTGACTATGGATCCATAAAATTATCATATAAATATAGATAGCACTGTGCAAAAGTCTAACGTAGGTTAGTATTTTCAACTCAATAAAATGGTTTAAAGGCAGTTATTCATGCATTTCCCTGCAGCGTATCAGTAGGAAATATTAGTTTACATTTCCGAACATTCATTTAGTCATTAATTGTAATAATCCAGTGAGATTTGTGTCTGCATAAGGAGGAGCTTCACGTGCAGATCTGATCTCTCCATCATCGAGTCCGTCTGGGATTACATGAGGAAACTGAGACGGATTCAATCCAGAAGAACTGCAGCAACTTCAAGAAACTGACCAGCAAAACTCCAGATCTGTGAACAGTTTTAGGCACTTTATGCTGTAAAGTGAGGCTGCTTTCAAAAATAATGCCATAAATGCACTTTATTGATCAATGAACTAATTCCAATCGATGTGTGTTGTGAGCAGCGTTTGTGTTTCACAGCTTTAGTCCAGAAACACTCGCTCAGTTTCTCAAAGCGTCTTCAGATGTTCTTCTGGATTCAGTCTCAGTTTCTTCTTCTGGACTCAATGATGGAGGGATCAGATCATTCCGGCTGTTGTCACACTCATTATGCACTCAAACGTCTCACAGGATTATTACAACTAATGGCAAAGTGAATGTTTGGAAACATAAAATTATATTTCCTACTGACACACTGCAGGAAACGTTGCAAATAACTGCCTTAAAACCTTTTTTGTGTGTAAAAATACCAACATGACTAAGACAGTTCTGTGTGTGTATATATTTCTTCTGTTTTTGCATGTTTGTCACACTTCAATGTTTCAGGTCATCAAAAACCAAGATAAACACAAGTAAATACAAAATACAGTTTTTAAATGAAGGTTGTTAATATTAAGGGAAAACAAAATCCCAAACTACATGTGAAAAAGTGCACATAACCAATAAAACATAACTTAACTGTGGTTTATCACACCGAGTTGAATTTCTCTATCCATTCCCAGACTTTACTTATATATCCTTTGATGCATTTATGTGAGCGCTGTCGTGTGTCGTCAGGCTGCCGCTGTACCTGCTCTTCCTCTGCATCAGCATCATCTTCCTGCTGGTGAACCTGACCTGCGCGCTGCTGGTGAAGATGACGGAGACCGACACAGAGACCGTAGTGCTGGTGCGCGTGGCCATCAACGACACTCTGTTCGTCCTCTGCGCCGTCTCACTCTCGCTGTGTCTCTACAAGATCGCCAAGATGTCTCTGGCCAACATCTACCTGGAGTCCAAGGTAATCTGTGCAGAACACATGCAACATCACACAGCAAGAGGAAAGTCTGCAGGAAAATGTAGAGACAGACTGGTGTGTTATACAACTTTATACAATTATTGTTATACAATCGAACCCATGACCTTGATGTTGCAAGCGCCACTCTCTACTATTTTAGCTACAGTTGAAGAGCTTTCAAGGTCATGGGTTCGATTCCCAGGGAAAGCAAGAACTGATTAGTGTTTCTTGAATGCAATGCAAGTCGCTTTGGATAAAAGCGTCTGATAAATGCAGATAAATGTAAATGTAGTTGTATTGCATACAGGGTTATAAAGGCACATTCTCAAACATCAAAGCCGTTTAAAAGGATTAAATTCAGTTCGTAGCAGAATGGAGTGAGATGTGAAAGTCTTGTCTCCAGGGAACATCTGTGTGTCAGGTGACTGTGATCGGGGTGACGGTGATCCTGCTGTACTCGTCGCGCGCATGTTACAACTTAATGGTGCTGGCACTGACAAAAATCAAGAGCATCAACTCGTTCGACTACGACTGGTACAACGTATCAGACCAGGTGAGTGCCAAAAACCCAGAGCAGAACGGTAAAAAACATCTCAGGTTCAGTGCAAATTAAACTCTAGTGACCAGAAGACTTGACTCCAAGTTTAATTTCGTTACACTGTACTTGTACATGTGAAATGACAATAAATTATCTATCTATCTATCTATCTATCTATCAGAAAAAAGACACAAAATTGCGGTTACAATAACGCACTTAAAATGGAAGTAAATTAAGCCAACGTTCAAGAGGGTCTTTAGTACTTCTGTTTTCATGATGATATATTAATTAACCCTATAAAGCCTGTACTGTATCATATTTAATATGCAAACTTCTAAGCCCTCTAAATGACCAACAGGATTAAATCACTCACATATCACATATCAAGTCACTCACATATGCATTCAATTATGAACACACATATGCATTCAAATATGAACACACATATGCATTTAAATATGAACACACATATGCATTCAGTTATGAATATACATATGCATTCAAATATGAACACACATATGCATTCAAATATGAACACACATATGCATTCAGTTATGAATATACATATGCATTCAAATATGAACACACATATGCATTCAGTTATGAATATACATATGCATTCAAATATGAACACACATATGCATTCAAATATGAACACACATATGCATTCAGTTATGAATATACATATGCATTCAAATATGAACACACATATGCATTCAAATATGAACACACATATGCATTCAAATATGAACACACATATGCATTCAAATATGAACACACATATGCATTCAAATATGAACACACATATGCAAACTTTTTGTTACATTTAATCTAAAAGTGTGATAAACTGTAGCATTGAAAAAAATATATATATTTATTTTCAACATGTCAGGCTTTACACGGTTAATGTCTTGACGAGCTCTGTAACATTGCTGATTTGTTTCCTTCTCCAGGCAGATCTGAAGTCCACACTCGGAGACGCTGGTTACGTGGTTTTTGGAGTGATTCTGTTTATTTGGGAGCTGCTGCCAACTTCCCTGGTGGTCTTCTTTTTCAGAGTCCGCAAGCCGACTCAGGATCGGGTACGAGCTTTAGTATTTTTAAATGACATCACAGGAATAAATGAGATGTTTAATGGCAAGCGGAAGACTGACGCTCTCATGTGTGTGTCTGCAGAGCGCAGCGGTGATCCCTGGACACATGTTCTCATCCAGAGCTTACTTCTTTGACAACCCGCGGCGTTACGACAGCGATGACGACCTCGCGTGGAGCATCATCCCGCAAAACATTCAAGCCAGGTATGCCAGCCTTAAACCATATGCAACCAATCCTGCTCTTACTGTAAATTATTCAACTGTGTAAAAAAAAATCCTTAAATTTCAATGGAAATGTATGTTTCTCTAAATTAGACCTCATACTTTTCATGAAAAAGTAAACTTTCCTCTTTTCATTAAACACATTCAGATCTGACTGTCCAATTAATTTTACAATGATCAAAATATACTGTTTTATGAAAAGGCATTCATATTGACAATGATGTAATGATGTTTAAAGAAATTGTTAAATAAGAGAATGCAAGGAAATGGCACTGAATCCTTTTAAACTGGTTTGATTTTTGAGAACGTGCCTCTGCAACCCTGTGTGCAACGCACTTTAATGGCATCTAAAAGCATTGGTTTAAAACTGTAACTTCATCGGAACGGTACAAAACTTGTGACTTTTGTGGCAATGTCTATTTGAACACACAAAAAACATGATCAGAAAAAAGCTAAATGGTATTAAAAAATGATCTTAAAAGTCAGTCTTGTCAGACTTGTACTCTTAGTGGTCGAAAATGAAAGGGAAGTACAAAAAAATATGAATTTTTGGGGGTACAATCCTCAAATCAACCACAATGCGGAATACAAAATAATGAAGGGATTAAGCATTTATCATTTTTTGTTACATTTTATTGTATTATCTTTTGATGTAATGCTTTCTTCTGTGTTTAGTGTCAAAAACTGACACTATAAATCAATTTAAACAAAAAGGAAGTCTAATAATGTCCAAATGCAAAAACGTATAAAAGTACGTAATTACATCTGAAAACACTGTTCTCCGCAAATATACAGCCCTGTATATATACACATTATATATTTATTTATATAGGGCTTTACATCATGGTATTATAAGTGATACTTTATTTGCTTTCACCAGATGACACCAATCTGCTATCATTCATTGGACTTTAAACAAATTTTGCTCTATTTTTCTAATTTATTAGATTTATTTTATTTATTTATGGTTTGTGTGCTATTATTTTTGACTTATTGCATAAATCTAATATTTAAGTTTTTGGTTGAAATAAATGGTGCATCATTCAGAGGTGACTCTTGAGTACTATGAAATGCAAAGTATACAAATAATATAAAATAATAATATAAAAATAAATGATTATTGAGGAAACGTGATATTTTCAGCCATGAGTGTGAGCGCTAAACGAGGGTTCATTTGCTCGGAAGTGTTTCATTCACTGCCGTTTCTCTTCATTCCCAGTCTCACGCCGGACAGCTTGGACTGGAGCTCTCGGAACAACAGCTTCACCGCCGGCGTGGAAAGGGAAGCGTCTCGTTTCGCCCCGGAAGAGCTCAACCCCTGCTAGACCTTTCCCAGCGAGGACTGGGTTACTTTGCACATTCCCCGCCTCTGTGGCTTCAGTCACGGGTCACAGCTCACACCACAGATTTGATTTTACCTGTTTTTATTAGGGTGTCTAATTATAATAACTCAGCTGGCCTCCGGAAGCAAAACTATCAATCATTTTCTCCATAAAGAATTTGATTCTTACTGATAAACCGCCGTTTCCAAGAGTGACAAGCCTCTTTATGTTTTACATTCATGCTTTTATCATTGCATTCAAGAAACACATTGACATTCTAATCAGTTCTTGCTTTCCCTGGGAATCGAACCCATGACCTTGATGTTGCAAGCGCCACTCTCTACTGATTGAGCGACAGGAAAGCTTGTGATTTCAGAAACACTTCCCATAATCACGAGGAGAGATTAAATCGCCCACACACATAATGCATTGCAAATTAATGAATGGAGTCATTCCACATACTAATACTAAATATTAGTTTTTAAATATTTAAAATATTTTAATTTACATTTAAACCTAAAATCAATGACTGCAAGTCAATATTTTTATATAGTTCAGTTGTTTTTGCTTGAATTGCAATGCCTAATTTTGAAAATGTTATTTTTTTTTTAAATTATTTAGCAAAAGGGAAAAGTAGTTCATTGCCTCGTTAAAGAAATTAATTACAATTTCTTATCCCTTCGTCTTTTCATTCTATAGAGAAAATGAATGCACGACAAATGCATTTCCATAATAAATGCTGCCGAAAAATTTTGCGTTCTGTTATCACACAGTTAATTATATACAGGAGTGCATATGAATTAATATATTATGCATAATAATTAAGCATTCTAACATTCCCCTGTGTCAAATCTGCTCTATACACAAAATCAGCATCTTTATTTCAGTTCTATTCAGTAAAACTTGGCCTGAACTGTGAAACATTTATTAAAAATATCTATTTTTAGAGATACACATTTTTCTATATCTATATACATTATACATTAACAGAATGATAATTTTATGAAGATAATGATAAAAATATTTATTTTGAAACGTATTAGCGGTTGGATTGTTGTCCGTTGTTTTTATAAATACAGTTTTTGTGTTTAATTGTACAGTTTGTTAGCTTTTGCACTCATGTGTCACTTTGTAAGATGTTGTTTGACTTTGTTTTCTACATTAATAAAAGAGAAATGATCAAAAATGCTTTGCCCAGAGACTCTTCCTGAGATTTCCTGCATTATTTCAGCATAGGTTAAAACAATAAAGACTGATTTTATAGGTTATAGCAGAAACTCTTGCTGAGTAAAGGTCTGATAATGAGAAGCAGACTCATGCTGAACAATGGAAGTAATGTTGTTCTTGCCAATAATAAACTCATTCATATCTTCTTCTGTGTTCGCACACTGGATCTGCTCATCCGTCATAAAAGAGTGTTGTTTTGTCTGACGCCTGCATTCATTCAGACGTACAACAGCGCCATCGGCTCACACTGACGAACACGTATGCGTCTCTGCTAAACCAAAGCTTTGTATATAAACTAAGTCATTGTTACACAATCATTAAGCCACTCATTTAAACGGGTAATTGCTGTTGTAAGCGATCACATACTCATCCTCATGTTGCTCCTCATCCATGACTTTCTTTCTTCGGTGGAGTGAAAACAGAGAAACTTTGAAGAATGTGCATGCTGCTCTTTTCCATGAACTGAAGGACAGAAAAGCAGCAGATCCGTTCAGCTCATCTGCAGAAAGTGAGATACAAACATAAAATCACTTTTTTCAAGTAACTTGTAAAGTAATGCATTACTTTTAAATGTACAACAAAACATCTGGGTTACTTTTTCAAATACAGTGGAGTTCGGTTATTTCGACGGCGTCGGGGGTCGGGAAAAAGCATCGAGATAACCGTTTCGCGAGATAACCCATACATCATATATTAACATACAATCTATATACTATATTACCGATTTCCCCACATATAACACTCAGATGCAGATAATCCGCCATTCACGCAATAAGAAAACAAATACAAGTCAGAATCAGAACAAAAAGAAAAGCAGTCTCTCTTTCTCTCCAAAGTACAGTCTCTCCCTCTCTCCTCTCTGCGCTGCGCTCGTCCCTTTAAGAGAAGAGCCCGCCCTCATGGCAGCACAGCCAATCACGTTTTCTTGCATGATTGACAGGTCAGACAGCCTATCAGCGCAGCTGTCAGAGTGACTGTGGAAGCAGCAGCTGTCAGAGCCCAAAGATAACGTCCCTCAAGAAAGAAAAATGAAAATTTATTGATGTACATGCTGTAAATGAGAAAAATGAGATTAAATGAGAAAGAGGATGCTCGTGTTTTTGGTGTTTTTTTACACAACAGTGCTGCCGCGATTTGTTTGATGAAGCGATCGGCTGAAATGTTCAGAGTCTCATCCAGAACTCTGCGCATTTGAGTCTTAAGCCACGAATCCACTTGATCCTGTTTAACCGCAGCGCTCGCTCCACAAATCACTTTGAAGACAATGTTGTGCCTCTTTTTGAAGCGATTCAGCCACCCCGGATTTGCTTTAAAGTAAAGTCAAAGCAGCAAGAATGTCCACCTTCTCCATCAGCAAGGGACCATTGACGGGAAGGTTTGTTGCTCGTGTATTTGTGAATCACTGAAACACAGCATCATCCACATCTTTGAGATTGATTGTCCAGTTTTCTCTGAACACCTCCAGACATTTTTAGAAGAAAAAAACACATAGAATACCTGCAGTGTGTTATCCCTCAAATCAACGTGAGTGAACTGTCATTAAAGCGAGCGCGCTCCACCTGCAACGCAAACTCAGCGAACGAGTCACATGAGTCACGAAATACCCATGTGAAGTGGATAATTTGTCTCTCATTTATGCTCGAGATACTAGATTTCGGCGAGATTAAGGAATCGACATAAACCAACAAGAAAATACTGAGACAAATAGGGAGTTTGGCGGTTCCACTTCAAAATCGTCGACATAATAGTATTGGCGAGTTAACCATGACTCGAGATATGTGAACTCCACTGTAGTTACTTTGTGTCACGGGGTACTAGCAAGGATAGGACCCAAGCGCAGAGATGAGCGTAAATTAGATTTTATTAGAAACACAAAACAAAGATACAAAAGAAACTGCCCACGATGGGGAAAACGTTTAACTAACAATAAAGCACAGCACTCAAAATGACCACAAACAAACCGGATGACTAGGCATGGAAACATAGATCAGGACTGCAGACAAAGATGACAACGACGCAACACAGGACAGCAAACACACCAGGATTAAATAGGGAGCACATGAGGAAAGGTAACGAGCAGAAACAGGTGGGATAAATGAAGGGAAACGAGGGAACAAGATGGGTGGGGTTTACAATCACAAGACTCAAGGGGTAGTGTCAGAGCTGTCAACCAACACACAAGAAACCCAAACTGAAGTGACAGAACCCTGAACTGTTTTCCATGTATTGATCGACACCTCTTCTGTCGCCATGTTGAGAGAAATCAGGAGACATTGTGTGTGTGAGAGTGAGTCTGTGTGTATGAGTGTGTGTGTGAGAGAGTCTGTGTGTTTTCGAGTTTGTGTGTGAGTGTGTGTGAGAGTGTGTGTGTGTGTGTATGTGTGTGTGAGAGAGAGAGAAAGTCTGTGTGAGTGTGTGTGTGTGTGTGTGTGTGTGTGTGTGTGTGTGTGTGTGTGTGTGTGTGTGAGAGAGAGAGAGTCTGTGTGAGTGAGTGTGTGTGAGAGAGAGAGAGAGAGAGAGTCTGTGTGAGTGAGTGTGTGTGTGTGTGTGTGTGTGTGTGAGAGAGAGAGAGAGAGTCTGTGTGAGTGAGTGTGTGTGTGTGTGTGTGAGAGAGAGAGAGAGAGTCTGTGTGAGTGAGTGTGTGTGTGTGTGTGTGTGTGTGTGTGAGAGAGAGAGAGAGAGTCTGTGTGAGTGAGTGTGTGTGTGTGTGTATGTGTGTGTGTGAGAGAGAGAGAGAGAGAGAGAGAGTCTGTGTGAGTGAGTGTGTGTGTGTGAGAGAGAGAGTCTGTGTGAGTGAGTGTGTGTGTGTGTGTGTGTGTGTGTGTGTGAGAGAGAGAGAGAGTCTGTGTGAGTGAGTGTGTGTGTGTATGTGTGTGTGTGAGAGAGAGAGAGAGAGAGAGAGAGAGTCTGTGTGAGTGAGTGTGTGTGTGTGAGAGAGAGAGTCTGTGTGAGTGAGTGTGTGTGTGTGTATGTGTGTGTGTGTGAGAGAGAGAGAGAGAGAGAGAGAGTCTGTGTGAGTGAGTGTGTGTGTGTGAGAGAGAGAGTCTGTGTGAGTGAGTGTGTGTGTGTGTATGTGTGTGTGAGAGAGAGAGAGAGAGAGAGTCTGTGTGAGTGAGTGTGTGTGTGTGTATATGTGTGTGAGAGAGAGAGAGAGAGAGAGAGAGAGAGAGAGTCTGTGTGAGTGAGTGTGTGTGTGTGTGTGTGTGTATGTGTGTGTGTGTGAGAGAGAGAGAGAGAGAGAGAGAGAGTCTGTGTGAGTGAGTGTGTGTGTGTGTGTGTGTGTGTGTGTGTGAGAGAGAGAGAGAGAGAGAGAGAGAGTCTGTGTGAGTGAGTGTGTGTGTGTGTGTGTGTGTGTGTGTGTGAGAGAGAGAGAGAGAGAGAGAGTCTGTGTGAGTGTGTGTGTGTGTGTGTGTGTGTGTGTGTGTGTGAGAGAGAGCCAAACATAATGATTGATTACTGTAGTTTTACAATAAATGTGAACATCTAATAATCTCACTTACATAAAAACAGATTCAGTATTCCTCAAAATGAATTAAAAACAGTGAAATGCAATTTTTTGAGAGCACAGAACAGTTAAAAATATTAAGATCAAACCCATAAAAATATTGAATACCAAAAATATGGGCATAAAAATCAAAAGCAACAGCAAAGTCAGAAATTAATCTGTCAGGCTGTATAATAATTCAAACCTCCTAGTTGACATCTTGCACTTTCGACTTTAATGGATATAATGCAACATTAACATTAATCTTGTGTATACTTATGGAAAAATAGCAATAAACGTACATATTTTCTGCAAATGCAATAATTTATGAAGTACAGAGCTGGACCCGAGGACAATAAGTGAAGGAACAGCGACACCTGCTGGAAACACACGAGCAATTACAAAAACATCAGGAAATGATTGACAGCCAAAAACAATATCCTATAGAAAATATGTTTCAAATATTTCAGATCGAGCAAAACACTTGGAATTTTTCACATTTTCTATTTTTATTTTATTTTAGAAGGCACAATGGTAACATCCTCTCAACCTAAAGCACTGAAATAAATTTTAAATATAATAATAATAAATGCATATTATTATAATTATTTAATATTATTAAAATATTATATTTTTCTATATGTAGTATTGTAATAAAAAAGTAATATAATTTCTAACAAATTGTAATATATTAAGACTTTTTTCACATTTACAGTACATTTGCCAAAAAGTCAATCAATCGAGCAGCAAAATTCCCAGCAAACACAAAACACTTTCACATTGCATGAAGCTGCATTTTGGTTGCAGTCGAGTAACACTCTAAACAAATCAATGGCAGCTTTGTGAAATGTTATACTTCAGTAGCGACTGTAAATACATCATAATTTTGCAGAAAACATTACAGTAAGAAAACCCCACAGAGAACGAAGATCATAGTAAGTTCTCCATGTTTGCATCCTCCTTTTTATTCTAAACCATCTGTAAATATTTTTTATCCTCACCTTTATTGATGATGTTATTTATTTAGATTATCTTCACTCCCCCATGTAAAGCACTTTCAATCACCGTAGTTTATAAAATCTGCAATACAAATAAACTTGCTTTGCCTAATGTTGTGAAAGTGCATTCATGGGCGGATTTGTAAAAACTAGCCTCCTTAAAATGTTTTTTAAGATAGAAGCAAAATGAGAATGAGCACTTGAAATATTTAAAATGTTCTAGCTATCCTTAAAATGTTCTGATTGTCCATGATGATCATCGAGAGATCCCTTAAATCATGAGCTGTTGTCCGTCAGACGAGATCTCCACAGGAACATACGGAGGCAGTTTCCTGCTAAAGCAATGCTGTCAAACTGTTTTCTGGCTCAAGAGATTCTGATCCACTGAGAAAAACATCTCAAGTTTTTCTCTGATGTGTTTTGCACTTGGCCGTTCCTCCGGAGCAACGGACAGCATCGCCGTGATGAATATACTCTGAAAAACAAGGAAAACTATAGTCTAAACTCATTCCAGTCAATATTGATTTGAAGGTGAAACTCAAGTGTCTTACTTCATTCGGATGACTCTCACAGAAACCCTCGGGGAACCTTTGATTCCTCAGATCCGGCCACAACTGCATGAATTAAAAACAAGCATAAAATACAATTCATACAAATATAACAATCATAAAATACTAAAATACTGACCTTTGCTCTCTCACTTCCAGTAGATATTTTCCAGAGCATCTCAAACCATATGAGTCCAAGCTGGAAAATGTCGGTTTTTTCATCATAATTCCTCTTATTTTCCTACGGTAAACAATTACATTAATTTTATTAGTATTATTTTATTTTTATTGATTTTTATTTATGTACTCAGCTCACTATTTCTGCTCATGTATTTATTATTTTATTTATTGCAAACACAAAATATATTAAAAAGTCCTTGTTAAAGGGATGCTTTTGTAAAACGTGATAATTAACATGTGCACTCATGCATTTATCAGACGCTTTTATCATCGCATTCAAGAAACACATTGACATTCTAGTCAGTTCTTGCTTTCCCTGGGAATCAAACCCATGACCTTGATGTTGCAAGCGCTGCTCTCTGCTGTTAGAGACACAGAAAATCATTAAATCATAATTAAAGCGCGTCACCTGTTCAGGACTCCTGTAAGTTGGCGTTCCTCTTCTCTTCGACCTCTCTATCGGGTCGCCGCTGTGATCGGTCTGAAACGCCACCAGCCCGAAGTCTCCGATCTTCACTTTGCCGTCGGAGCCAAACAAGATGTTATCAGGCTGAAAGGAAAGTACAGATGGATAAATATGGGGAAATGCTCATTCGTTTTGGTGCTGAAACACAACCGTCTCTCTCACCTTCAGGTCTCTGTGGATAAGATTGTTTGAATGGATGTATTCCACTCCACAGATGATTTCATGAAATATTGGATGGATTTCCACGGCAGTTCTCTGTTTGTTCAAAAGATTCCCTGCGTTTATCCATGTAGTCAGTGTTCCTCTCTCACAGAACTCCATCTGAATGAACAAACGCATGCTGCTGCTGAAACACACACAGATAGAGAGAGAGAACAGGCATGATGCACAGAGGAATATCTAACTTTGCATTGTACGGTATTGTCTTAAGGGGGTTATGTAATTTTTTTTCCACTTAGAATCATCATTGTATTGTTTAACTAAAATAAAAAAGTTTATCATAAAAAGACTGCTTGACATACTCATCTGTCACACCCAGACTTTCCATTCCTGATGTGACATCATTAGTTACATCATCATCATCGTTGTCATCATCATCATCATCATCGTCGTCTTCATCTTCATCATAGTCATCATCACTCTCTTCACAGCTGGGTTTCTCAAAGGTCACTACTGATGAAGAAGCTGATGCGCTGAACATGAAGCACAGAATCGTCATTGCTGAGAAGCACTCAATGTTTTATCAGAAGCGATGGAGACTTGCTTACCTGGACGCGTCTTGGTTTGATGTGCAGCTCTTAGAATCTGCCCAACATGTAATGTAGCGCACAATGTTTGGGTGAACTAGACTGGACAATGCCTTCACCTCAGAATCAGCTTTCCTGTTTCAGATAAATGCATGAATAAAATAAATAAATGCATGATAAATGAATGTATGCATGCATGAATAAATGCATAAATACATGTTAAATTAATGAATGCATAATTAAATAAATGCATAATAAATAAATTAATGCATGAATAAATGAATGAATATTTTAATGTGACGTAAATTCTGATAATAAATGCATGACCAAACAAATAAATGAATGAATAAATTAATTAATTAATGCATGAACAAATACATACATGAAAGAAAAAAAAGAATAAATAAATGCATGAATGAAGTAATGCATAAATAAATGCATGATAAATTAATGAATGCATGAACAAATAAATACATTAATAAATTAATGTATGAATAAATAATTGCATGAAAACACTTAATGACTTATATAATCTTACCCGGTTAAGACGACTTCTTTAACAGCGTAGATCTTGCCATCATACTTGTGCTTTACTTTATAAACGCAGCCGTATCCTCCTTCCCCGAGCTTTGAGATCACATCAAAACTCAGAGACAACCTACAGAAGACACACACACACACACACACACACGTCAAATACAGTCACTCAGAACATTTCTCTTTATTTCTGAGTTAAGTTCAACAACTGGTGGACATAAAATCGCTTACCCTGAATTTGAGCCCAGTTTATGATCACTGGGAAATAAAAACAAGAACTAATCAATAACAATCTTTTTTTTAAATAATATTACCCAAAACATTGGCACATAAAAGTACAGTATATATAAATCACAGCTTTAAGTGCTGAACAACACAAACCTCTCTTGGTTGTAACTTGCTTTGTTCTTCTCGTCATTCAGAGTCCACAAGTTGCTTTTGCTGCATTTCTGAACTTTGCCTTCATCCTGCATATTGTACAGCTGTTTGGTTATGGTTTGTCGGGTCTGTCCCAGAGCAATGGCGATCGGACCGGGTTTTAAAACTCCCGAGATCAGCACATCCCTCACTTGTTTCTCTAACGTTTCGTCTCTTGTCTTCGGAGACGTTTGCTCGGGTTTGAGTCTTGATTTCGTCTCATTTTGCTCTGGTTTGAGTCTTGATTTCGTCTCATTTTGTTGTGGTTTGAGTCTTGATTTCGTCTCATTTTGTTGTGGTTTTAGTCTTGATTTCGTCTCATTTTGTTGTGGTTTGAGTCTTGATTTCGTCTCATTTTGTTGTGGTTTGAGTCTTGATTTCGTCTCATTTTGTTGTGGTTTGAGTCTTGATTTCGTGTCACCTTTCTTCTCCATTAGATCCCAAACAGGAGGTGTTTCACAAGTTCTCGACACCTTTTTTACATTATGAAGGTCGTATAAATGTTTGTTCACGGTGGATCTGATTAATCTGAATTCTTTAGCAATCATTATAGCCGTGCTTTCGCCATTTCGTCTCAAGAAGTCAATGATCTTCCTCTCCATTTCAGTTTCGTCACACATTCTGCTTCTGTCCAAATGTTTTAACAGCTCAGATGAAGTCAGAGTCTCGTATTCTCTGGTCGATCTAGAGAGAAAATCCCTCAAAGCTTCCGTGTGGGAATTTAGACCAGCCTTCTTCTAACTTTCAGTTTCGTTTCCTTCTCTTTCCTCAGCTGTTCTTTTCCTACATGTAACCCGCCCATCTCTTAAGTTTCGAGTCAACGTCGTAACGTTTATTTTTAATCTTCAATTTCTTAGTTGACTGACTATAGATAATGTGAAATTTGTATAAACTACAATAAAGGAAAGGATTATTTTTAAGGAAAATAATTTATGGCTGATTTGGAAACATATCCGTATAACGGTTTTTCCAAATCTTTCAAATTCCACATCTTCCTTACACTCAATTGACTGCTACGCAAATACCACTTTGACGCTTAAAAATGTTCATAAAGAGAACATAGAATAAATCCAAATGAATTACATGGTTTAGTAACATGAGAATGAGCCTCATTGGTTCGGGTTGAAGCTCAAACGTGACGCGTAACATGAGAATGAATCTCATTTCTTTATGATCCTCAAACGTGACGTGTAAAACAAGAATGAACCCCATTGGTTCTCGCTGAATCTCAAACGTGACGCGTAACACGAGAATAAACCCCATCGGTTCTCGTTGAAGCTCAAACGTGACGCGTAACGCGAGAATGAACCTCATTGGTTCTCGCTGAAGCTCAAACGTGACGTGTAACACGAGAATGAACCTCATTGGTTCTCGTTTAAGCGCAAACTGATTTAATAAAAAAGATCTTCATGTGTGTTCTGAAGATGAACCATAGTTTTACGGGTTTGAAACAACGTGAGGGCGAGTAATTAATGACAGAATTAAATGTTTTGGGCGAACTAACCTGAGATCATTTGTCATGCATTTATCACATAACATCACTCCATTTCAATACTGAATATGAAGACTTTTAACACTTTGACCTTTTACATTTTTAAAAAGCTTTTTCATCTGACAGCAAGAATGTTCTGGAATAATCTGATAATATTTTTGATCAGCTGTCAACCACCTTTTTACATTTGATTTGATCACATGTGAATTAGAAGGCATTTCATTTGATGTTTCTCTACTCAGACAGCAGGATTCTTATTTACAATGAGAATCTGGCAATTTAAGCATTTATGTACTTTAACATTTTTTATTTTCCTGAGAACATGCCAACAATATCATATAAGATTCACAAACAACAAAACAGGGGCAAACAATATTGCCTCAAATGCACTTTTTCCCCAGATGTGATTTAATCCCATAAACTGTAGACAAGATTAAAAGCTAGTTTTAAAATGAAATGATTTTTTAGCTCCAGAATATTACGCAACACAGACATAATAAGACAATAATAAAAGCGGACCGATTCAAATTCTGCTCCAAAGGTAATTCATGCAAATAGTAAAACGGAGTGAACCAACAATTAACCGTTGTTTCAAGATAATTCATATCAACATACAGAATGAATTACAGCAATACAACAACATGATCAATTGAGTTTTAGACGTTGTAAATTGCACATTTTGTAATTTAAGACACTTAAGTTCTTTCTTTTGTGGAAAGAAAGCTAAACAGAGTAAATGACGATAAAACTTTCATTTTTGAAAATGTAGTTGTTTCATATATTGAATTGCACACTTTCCATCTGTTGAATCGAAAGCACTTTTTGTAAGTTGCACTAGAGAAGCTTCTGCTAAATGCTTAAATGTTACAGCATAAGCAACTGCTATAATTCACAAAGGCATAAACAGCAAAGATCTCCTCAGAAGGTCTCGATGTGGTTATCTGCCATCAGGACTGGAACATTGATCCAGCTCTCTGATCAGATCTGATGCGTCTGGTCTGTCTTCAGGACCGGGACTCAACATTCGCTGTATGAGCTTGTGCTGTTTCATCGTCAGCATCACACGCGCAATAACAGCCATGAGAAAACACAAAGCATGTTAGATAATAAATTCAGCACTTGTGCCACAGAAAAAGCAATTTTAGCATTTTGATTGTGAAATTACACTCACATTACACTCACCTCAAAGAAATATTTCTGGGAGAACTTTAGTGGAAAAATCCCAACTCTTATATCATCCCAAATCTAATTCACAACAACAACAAAAAAGAAATACTTCAGTTCTTATAACATATCAGATACAGTTCAAGATGAATGCATGGATTGTACTATTATATTAAGGACTAAAAGATGAAACAAACCTTTTTCTTTTCATGCGCTGTGACAAGATTATAGATGAGCTCAAAATATATGAGGCCCAGAGCGTAAATATCCACCTTTCTGTCATAGGATGTTTGAGTCTCCTAAAACATTCAGTTTATAACAATAAACACTTCAGCAACAGATGCACAAAGACATTCAAACACTGTATGGATCATTACAATCAAGAACAAATCAAAATAGATGCTACTTTCTAAATGGATTTTCCTGTACATGTGTTAGTGTGGGATGATGAAGACGAGGAGAGGCAGGATCACAGAAACGTCACTTTACTTACAAACTTAAACAAAAGAATTTAAATATAAACAAAAGGGAACACTTGTGCAAAAACATTAGACAACTACGGCGAACAAGGAGATCATCACACACGGCTAACATCGCTTACAACTGACCAAGACAAGAGAACATGAGGGTTTATACACACAGGATAATGAGGAACAGGTGACGAGACTAACGAGAAGATTGATTGACATGACAGGTGAGAGGGATGACAAGGGAAGCACACAGAAGGAAACAGGAAGGGGATAGAGACACGACAGCACTGTGACAGCATGATTCCTTTCTATCTAGATTATGGGTTGTGAACAGCGTTTCATGTTCGTCTGGACTCACCTGCTCCGGGCTCATGTAACTACGGGTTCCTGTCCCTGTAGTTCGTTTCAGCAGTTGAGAATCATTGTCATTTTCTGCTGCGGTCACGAGGCCGAAGTCTCCCACCTTCACTCCTCCATCACTGCTGAACATTATGTTTAGAGGCTGCAAGAAAGAAACAGAAACAGAGCAAATCAAGACCAGTGGAAACCCAGAGTTGGGAATTTCTTTTCACTTCAAATCAGGTTTATTATCATCCATTTAAAACCCATTCAAATGTTTTTTATTTTATATATAAATAAATGTCAAATGAAATGGACACTATACCTATATTATAAACATGTTAAAGAAAAATGAATAAATAACTAACAACAACAAAAAAAAGACTAAAAACTAAAAATAGAACATTCAACAACTAATTCAAAATATTAAAGTTTTTTTTCGATTGCTAAGCAGTAGTGGGCAGATCTGACGTCACATGTGCAAAACTCTAACTACAGTCTCACAGCAGCACTTCATGTGGACCAAACTATAGCTCGTTTTCAAAACTCTACACACTTATCCCATGACTTTAACCACAACCTGCACAACACTACAGATCTACAGCACTTTGTTCAAATGCTAACACACTGCTGTCAAAACTGTGAACCACACAATCAAAACTATTATCATTCAAAAAAATATATTTCATTATATATAATATTATATAATATTTATTTATATAACATTTCAATCAAAAAAATTATTTCAGCCTTATGCCTTTCAAACACTGCTGATTGCAATTTCAGCTGAAAGGCTAAGCAGGTGTTTTAGACTTGTAGGTGAAAACACACACACACACACACACACACACACACACACACACACACACACACACACACACACACACACACACACACACACACACACACACACACACACACACACACACACACACACACACACACACACACACACATATGTATAAATATATATATATGAGTCATGAATTAGTCTTTCTAAGCTCTATCTATGTAGGTAGAGCTCAGAAAAAAAAACTATATTTGTAAATGGAACACGGAAGACAGGTTCATGAAGGGAGAAGGGTAGCAGGGAGAGGGTGGATGCGTGGAGGAAGACAAAGAAGACAAGCTGTTATTTCAGATGAAATAAGTGCTACACTTATAGACATGTCATGAATGATGGTCTCTCATTGAGAGAGGAAGGGTTGAGGGTGCAACCCAATCTGCAAAGATCCACAGCTGCATCTGTCATGATCATTTTCCAGCTTTCAAACAGGTGAGAGTTTCATCCTTACAGTAAATGAAAACATTACAGGAACTTATTTTGTATTGCAATTATAGAATATTTACACATATGTACATTTCAGTAAGTTTGACTGTAACATATATTTTTACAACAGGAGCCAAAGGCTGCCCCCAACAGGAGGAAGAGAAAGATTATTTTCAGATGCGCAGGAAAATGCTGTTGTTGACATGGTTATGGCCACCAATGCAATACTGTAAAACTGTGAGATAATCAAGATAGAGAGCTGCTGATAATCATTTATATTTGGAAATGTTACGAACCTGGTTCTTCCCCAGGAGCATGAGAGAGAACATTAGATGTGATGTTGATGGAAACCTGTGGCTGATGCTAGAGAGAGGCAGGATCAGCCCTTCAATTATTTGTTCGAATTACAGTATGTACTTTTAGTTTCATTACTGTAAATCCGTAAATTACTACAGACTATTGAAGCAACCTGCTGATTTTCATTTACCTTAAAGATTTACGTTTTAAAAATGTAAATACTGTAAATCATGTGAAAGAATGTCACTCTGTTCTTTGAAGAAAATATTACCTTGTATGAAGTCACTGAAATTGTTCAAACTGTAAAGAAAATTTAGTATTTTCTGTATTGGTGTTTGAGGTTAGTGTTTTTACTCTCAGTGTGTTCTGAGTGACAGTGTGTGTATCTCAGCGAGGGTCGTGCGGTGTGTGTATCTCAGCGAGGGTCGTGCGGTGTGTGTATCTCAGCGAGGGTCGTGCGGTGTGTGTATCTCAGCGAGGGTCGTGCGGTGTGTGTATCTCAGCGAGGGTCGTGCGGTGTGTGTATCTCAGCGAGGGTCGTGCGGTGTGTGTATCTCAGCGAGGGTCGTGCGGTGTGTGTATCTCAGCGAGGGTCGTGCGGTGTGTGTATCTCAGCGAGGGTCGTGCGGTGTGTGTATCTCAGCGAGGGTCGTGCGGTGTGTGTATCTCAGCGAGGGTCGTGCGGTGTGTGTATCTCAGCGAGGGTCGTGCGGTGTGTGTATCTCAGCGAGGGTCGTGCGGTGTGTGTATCTCAGCGAGGGTCGTGCGGTGTGTGTATCTCAGCGAGGGTCGTGCGGTGTGTGTGTCTCAGCGAGGGTCGTGCGGTGTGTGTGTCTCAGCGAGGGTCGTGCGGTGTGTGTGTCTCAGCGAGGGTCGTGCGGTGTGTGTGTCTCAGCGAGGGTCGTGCGGTGTGTGTGTCTCAGCGAGGGTCGTGCGGTGTGTGTGTCTCAGCGAGGGTCGTGCGGTGTGTGTGTCTCAGCGAGGGTCGTGCGGTGTGTGTGTCTCAGCGAGGGTCGTGCGGTGTGTGTATCTCAGCGAGGGTCGTGCGGTGTGTGTATCTCAGCGAGGGTCGTGCGGTGTGTGTATCTCAGCGAGGGTCGTGCGGTGTGTGTATCTCAGCGAGGGTCGTGCGGTGTGTGTATCTCAGCGAGGGTCGTGCGGTGTGTGTATCTCAGCGAGGGTCGTGCGGTGTGTGTATCTCAGCGAGGGTCGTGCGGTGTGTGTATCTCAGCGAGGGTCGTGCGGTGTGTGTATCTCAGCGAGGGTCGTGCGGTGTGTGTATCTCAGCGAGGGTCGTGCGGTGTGTGTATCTCAGCGA
Source organism: Rhodeus uyekii (assembly GCA_037043235.1). Taxonomy (NCBI): domain Eukaryota; kingdom Metazoa; phylum Chordata; class Actinopteri; order Cypriniformes; family Acheilognathidae; genus Rhodeus; species Rhodeus uyekii. The sequence continues at coordinate 209,913 of JAWRVZ010000257.1, read as the reverse complement.
GGGTCGTGCGGTGTGTGTATCTCAGCGAGGGTCGTGCGGTGTGTGTATCTCAGCGAGGGTCGTGCGGTGTGTGTATCTCAGCGAGGGTCGTGCGGTGTGTGTATCTCAGCGAGGGTCGTGCGGTGTGTGTATCTCAGCGAGGGTCGTGCGGTGTGTGTATCTCAGCGAGGGTCGTGCGGTGTGTGTGTCTCAGCGAGGGTCGTGCGGTGTGTGTGTCTCAGCGAGGGTCGTGCGGTGTGTGTGTCTCAGCGAGGGTCGTGCGGTGTGTGTGTCTCAGCGAGGGTCGTGCGGTGTGTGTGTCTCAGCGAGGGTCGTGCGGTGTGTGTGTCTCAGCGAGGGTCGTGCGGTGTGTGTGTCTCAGCGAGGGTCGTGCGGTGTGTGTGTCTCAGCGAGGGTCGTGCGGTGTGTGTGTCTCAGCGAGGGTCGTGCGGTGTGTGTGTCTCAGCGAGGGTCGTGCGGTGTGTGTGTCTCAGCGAGGGTCGTGCGGTGTGTGTGTCTCAGCGAGGGTCGTGCGGTGTGTGTGTCTCAGCGAGGGTCGTGCGGTGTGTGTGTCTCAGCGAGGGTCGTGCGGTGTGTGTGTCTCAGCGAGGGTCGTGCGGTGTGTGTGTCTCAGCGAGGGTCGTGCGGTGTGTGTGTCTCAGCGAGGGTCGTGCGGTGTGTGTATCTCAGCGAGGGTCGTGCGGTGTGTGTATCTCAGCGAGGGTCGTGCGGTGTGTGTATCTCAGCGAGGGTCGTGCGGTGTGTGTATCTCAGCGAGGGTCGTGCGGTGTGTGTATCTCAGCGAGGGTCGTGCGGTGTGTGTATCTCAGCGAGGGTCGTGCGGTGTGTGTATCTCAGCGAGGGTCGTGCGGTGTGTGTATCTCAGCGAGGGTCGTGCGGTGTGTGTATCTCAGCGAGGGTCGTGCGGTGTGTGTATCTCAGCGAGGGTCGTGCGGTGTGTGTATCTCAGCGAGGGTCGTGCGGTGTGTGTATCTCAGCGAGGGTCGTGCGGTGTGTGTATCTCAGCGAGGGTCGTGCGGTGTGTGTATCTCAGCGAGGGTCGTGCGGTGTGTGTATCTCAGCGAGGGTCGTGCGGTGTGTGTATCTCAGCGAGGGTCGTGCGGTGTGTGTATCTCAGCGAGGGTCGTGCGGTGTGTGTGTCTCAGCGAGGGTCGTGCGGTGTGTGTGTCTCAGCGAGGGTCGTGCGGTGTGTGTGTCTCAGCGAGGGTCGTGCGGTGTGTGTGTCTCAGCGAGGGTCGTGCGGTGTGTGTGTCTCAGCGAGGGTCGTGCGGTGTGTGTGTCTCAGCGAGGGTCGTGCGGTGTGTGTGTCTCAGCGAGGGTCGTGCGGTGTGTGTGTCTCAGCGAGGGTCGTGCGGTGTGTGTGTCTCAGCGAGGGTCGTGCGGTGTGTGTGTCTCAGCGAGGGTCGTGCGGTGTGTGTGTCTCAGCGAGGGTCGTGCGGTGTGTGTGTCTCAGCGAGGGTCGTGCGGTGTGTGTGTCTCAGCGAGGGTCGTGCGGTGTGTGTGTCTCAGCGAGGGTCGTGCGGTGTGTGTGTCTCAGCGAGGGTCGTGCGGTGTGTGTGTCTCAGCGAGGGTCGTGCGGTGTGTGTGTCTCAGCGAGGGTCGTGCGGTGTGTGTGTCTCAGCGAGGGTCGTGCGGTGTGTGTGTCTCAGCGAGGGTCGTGCGGTGTGTGTGTCTCAGCGAGGGTCGTGCGGTGTGTGTGTCTCAGCGAGGGTCGTGCGGTGTGTGTGTCTCAGCGAGGGTCGTGCGGTGTGTGTATCTCAGCGAGGGTCGTGCGGTGTGTGTATCTCAGCGAGGGTCGTGCGGTGTGTGTATCTCAGCGAGGGTCGTGCGGTGTGTGTATCTCAGCGAGGGTCGTGCGGTGTGTGTATCTCAGCGAGGGTCGTGCGGTGTGTGTATCTCAGCGAGGGTCGTGCGGTGTGTGTATCTCAGCGAGGGTCGTGCGGTGTGTGTATCTCAGCGAGGGTCGTGCGGTGTGTGTATCTCAGCGAGGGTCGTGCGGTGTGTGTATCTCAGCGAGGGTCGTGCGGTGTGTGTATCTCAGCGAGGGTCGTGCGGTGTGTGTATCTCAGCGAGGGTCGTGCGGTGTGTGTATCTCAGCGAGGGTCGTGCGGTGTGTGTATCTCAGCGAGGGTCGTGCGGTGTGTGTATCTCAGCGAGGGTCGTGCGGTGTGTGTATCTCAGCGAGGGTCGTGCGGTGTGTGTGTCTCAGCGAGGGTCGTGCGGTGTGTGTGTCTCAGCGAGGGTCGTGCGGTGTGTGTGTCTCAGCGAGGGTCGTGCGGTGTGTGTGTCTCAGCGAGGGTCGTGCGGTGTGTGTGTCTCAGCGAGGGTCGTGCGGTGTGTGTGTCTCAGCGAGGGTCGTGCGGTGTGTGTGTCTCAGCGAGGGTCGTGCGGTGTGTGTGTCTCAGCGAGGGTCGTGCGGTGTGTGTGTCTCAGCGAGGGTCGTGCGGTGTGTGTGTCTCAGCGAGGGTCGTGCGGTGTGTGTGTCTCAGCGAGGGTCGTGCGGTGTGTGTGTCTCAGCGAGGGTCGTGCGGTGTGTGTGTCTCAGCGAGGGTCGTGCGGTGTGTGTGTCTCAGCGAGGGTCGTGCGGTGTGTGTGTCTCAGCGAGGGTCGTGCGGTGTGTGTGTCTCAGCGAGGGTCGTGCGGTGTGTGTGTCTCAGCGAGGGTCGTGCGGTGTGTGTGTCTCAGCGAGGGTCGTGCGGTGTGTGTGTCTCAGCGAGGGTCGTGCGGTGTGTGTGTCTCAGCGAGGGTCGTGCGGTGTGTGTGTCTCAGCGAGGGTCGTGCGGTGTGTGTGTCTCAGCGAGGGTCGTGCGGTGTGTGTGTCTCAGCGAGGGTCGTGCGGTGTGTGTATCTCAGCGAGGGTCGTGCGGTGTGTGTATCTCAGCGAGGGTCGTGCGGTGTGTGTGTCTCAGCGAGGGTCGTGCGGTGTGTGTGTCTCAGCGAGGGTCGTGCGGTGTGTGTGTCTCAGCGAGGGTCGTGCGGTGTGTGTATCTCAGCGAGGGTCGTGCGGTGTGTGTGTCTCAGCGAGGGTCGTGCGGTGTGTGTGTCTCAGCGAGGGTCGTGCGGTGTGTGTGTCTCAGCGAGGGTCGTGCGGTGTGTGTGTATCTCAGCGAGGGTCGTGCGGTGTGTGTATCTCAGCGAGGGTCGTGCGGTGTGTGTATCTCAGCGAGGGTCGTGCGGTGTGTGTATCTCAGCGAGGGTCGTGGAGTGTGTGTATCTCAGCGAGGGTCGTGCGGTGTGTGTATCTCAGCGAGGGTCGTGCGGTGTGTGTATCTCAGCGAGGGTCGTGCGGTGTGTGTATCTCAGCGAGGGTCGTGCGGTGTGTGTATCTCAGCGAGGGTCGTGCGGTGTGTGTATCTCAGCGAGGGTCGTGCGGTGTGTGTATCTCAGCGAGGGTCGTGCGGTGTGTGTATCTCAGCGAGGGTCGTGCGGTGTGTGTATCTCAGCGAGGGTCGTGCGGTGTGTGTATCTCAGCGAGGGTCGTGCGGTGTGTGTATCTCAGCGAGGGTCGTGCGGTGTGTGTATCTCAGCGAGGGTCGTGCGGTGTGTGTATCTCAGCGAGGGTCGTGCGGTGTGTGTATCTCAGCGAGGGTCGTGCGGTGTGTGTATCTCAGCGAGGGTCGTGCGGTGTGTGTATCTCAGCGAGGGTCGTGCACAGTGTTTGGCTGCATGAGTGTTTTGAGGTATGTGTTCAGAGTTGTGTTGTTGGAATGGGTTGTGCAGGTGATGTGAACTGTTGGTATTGCAGACTGTAGTTAGAGTTTTGCACATGTGACTCCAGTTGTGCTCACTGTGTTTAAATACTCAAAGCAAAAAGAATGTAGAATTGTAATTTGAAAAAAATCAAATAACTGTTAGACTTAAACAGAAAAAAAATACATTTAGTTTTTCAGTTTATATTACCCATGAACATAAACATATATTCCAGAATATTTCTGTTCTAAATGATACTTATATAGGCATATTTTTTTCATGACATTTAATACTTTCATTTTTGATATAGGAGCCGACTAACATAATGAAGATTTTAGTTGATTTTTATACTAAAATGTCCTCTTATATATGTCTAAAGATCATTTGATTTCACACTTCGTGACCCGTTAATTCTGAGCCTGATTTTAGCTGATTTTAGCGAGCTGCTCACCTTCAGGTCTCTGTGGATCAAGTCTTTGGAGTGAATGTAGTCCACGGCCGTCAGCACCTGCCTGAAGATCCTGCCCGCCGCCTTCACTCTCGTCTCTGGCAAACGGACATTTGAAGACGAGTTCCTTTTATCAATCCAGACACGAAGCGTGTCTCCCTCACAAAGCTCCATCTGAATGTAGAGGAACTTTATTCCCGTGTCACTGCCAGAACTAAAGCCAAGAAATACATGGATTGTCAGTAGAACAAAATGTTCATATGCGTCTCAATCGGTTGACAGTGGCGCTTGCAACATCAAGGTTCGATTCCCAGGTGAAGCAAGAACTGATTAGATTGTCAATGTGTTTCTTGAATGCGATGATAAAAGCAGAAATGTAAATGTTTTTGATGTTTGGTTTTCAATACAAGTACAGTAATACCTCGGTTTACGAGCGACTTGGTATACGAGCAAATCGGTGTACGAGCATGGAGGGTCGAATCGGTGTACGAGCATTGTATCGGTGTACGAGAAAAAATGTCCCTCATCCATGCGCAGTTTTGTGTGGAAAAAGTCCTAACGCTCAGCATCCTTGTGCGCATTTTTACATGAAATATCCTGATGACAGCCTCTCATAACACAGTCAGGAGGTTCCAACCCCTTTATCAGCCCTTAACTCATTAATTGGCTGCATCATTCACCACAGTGATACTTTTATAAGTGATTTACAGATGTTTTTACCTCATATTCTTAAAATTCATTAATTGTGATCTCTATTGTTCACGTAGTGAAATATACACGGTTTTAGCCAAATAATAAACAAAGTAATAGGGTTAGACAAACCATATTTTTATACAAACAACATATAAGCCTCTCCTACAAATGAGCACTGTTTTCATGTTCGTCGACCTGCCATTTCTCTGCAGTATCGGCAAAAGCGCAAGGAGTAAAATGTGACTTCTTACCCCGTGAACGGGGCTCGTTTTAACAGACAGCGGGTTAGTTGTAACACCATGTTATCCAATGCAAGTTCATTCCCGCAAATTCATTCTCTCCCGGCTCCCGCGAATTCATTCATTCGCGGCTCCCGTGAATTCGTTCTTTCGCATTCCCAGCCAACACTCCCATGTTCCACAACTTTAACTCTGGATTATCACTTTGTTTGTTTTCTTCACTATTATAATAAATTCACTCATTTGCTTTCATCCTTGCTTTCCCCGCTCCCCCCTCCTCCCTCCTCTCTCTCCTCCAAGCAGGCTGCTTAAACCTGAAGTGCATTACAGTAAATTGTCAAGTATTTTTAGAGTTTAATTGTCAATTATTTATTAGTATTTATATGAGATCTTAATGGTTACAATTTTAACTGCAATTAATAGGGTAAAACCAAAAAAAATATTTCAAATGGGCATTTGTGGTCATGTGGAACGAATTAATTGATTTTTAGTGCATTCTTATGGGAAAATTTGTTTTGGTGTACGAGCATTTTGGTTTACGAGCTCGCTCTTGGAACGAATTAAACTCGTAAACCGAGGTATTACTGTATACAGTCACCTAAAAGATTATTAGGAGCAGCATACTAATACTGTGTTTGACCCCCTTTCACCTTCAGAACTGCCTTCATTCTACGTGGCGTTGATTCAACAAGGTGCTGAAAACATTCTTTATAAATGTTGGCCATATTGATAGGAGCATCTTGCAGTTGATGGAGATTTGTGGGGTGCACATCCAGGACACGAAGCTCCCGTTCCTCCACATCCCAAAGATGCTCTATTGGGTTGAGATCTGGTGACTGTGGGGCCGTTTTAGTGCCGTGAACTCATTGTCATGTTCAAGAAACCAATCTGAAATGATTCGAGCATTGTGACGGTGCATTATCCTGCTGGAAGCAGCATCAGAGGATGGGCACATGGTGGTCATAAAGGGATGGACATGGTCAGAAACAATGCTCAGGCAGGCCGTGGCATTTAAACGATGCCCAATTGGCACTAAGGGCCTAAAGTGTGCCAAGAAAACATCCCCACACCATTACACCACCACCAGCCTGCACAGTGGTAACAAGGCATGATGGAAACGTTCTCATTCTGTTTACACCAAATTCTGACTCTACCATCTGAATATATACCTCAGTTGTAACGAGTGGTTATTTCAATCAAAGTTGCTCTTCTATCAGCTTGAATCAGTCGGCCCATGACCTCTGACCTCTAGCATCAACAAGGCATTTTCTCCCACAGGACTGCCGCATACTGGATGCTTTTCCCTTTTCACAGCATTCTTTGTAACCCCTAGAAATGGTTGTGTGTGAAAATCCCAGTAAGTGAGCAGATTGTGAAACACTCAGACCGGCTCGTCTGGCAGCAACAACCATGCCACGCTCAAAACTGCTGAAATCACCTTTCTTTCCCATTCTGACATTCAGTTTGGAGTTCAGGAGATTGTCTTGACCAGGACCAACCCCTAAATGCATTGAAGCAGCTGCCATGTGATTGGTTGATTAGATAATTGCATTAATGAGAAATTGAACAGGTGTTCCTAATAATCCTTTAGGTGAGTGTACATGTTAATGTTAGTATAAAAACAAGGACTGCAAGACTATTCAACAGGTCAGATAGTTCTGCTATCAATGTCAGTAATAGTAGATATGAAACAGTCAGGTTTGTTAGTTTCAGTACTCTGAGAAGTTGTCTGAAGACTCGTGTCTGTATGCCGTGTCCTCTTCCCAAGTCGTGTAGTAGCGGACGATGTTGGGATGATTAAAATCGGCCAAAGCACGAACCTCACGAAGAGCTTTTCTGTGGAGATACAGAAGATATCATGACATTATGAAGTTTCCAGTGTCCCCAGAATGTGTCTGAAGTTTCAGCTCAAAATGCCCCACAGATCATTTATTAGAGCTCGTCAAATTTGCCCCAATTTGTGTGTGTGTAAAAACACAGCATTTTTGTGTGTGTGTACCTTTAAATGTAAATGTGTCCCTTTCCTTTACAGCTCATGCTTCGGACAAACCCGCAACAACAAAACTGGACAATCTCACGCAGACATATTGTCAAACATTGTCAGTGTTCAGCCTCACGTTTGAACCGAAGAGGGTTTTATGCAACTTTTGTACAAATCCAGCGTTGAACTGACCCTCGTTTGTAAAGAAGTCTAACGTAAAATTATATTCTTTTGAACATTCCCTTCATAAATTAAATTCAACCATGGTGTCCTCAGATGCCGGGAGTCTATAGAGACTCTTATATTCATTGGTACATCCAATAATTGGGAAGATCGTCACTAGTTATGGGCGGGGCTTATGTAGGAGTAGAGGCAAATCTGGAACCGCTCGCATGGAGACTGTTTATGATTTATGGGGAAAGTGATTGGATTTTTGCCATTATTGGCTGGTTGTTTACACGCATCTGTGTTCAAACACCTGATACAAGTGAATCTTGCATAATAGATTTTCATTGACTTACTGTCGACTCTTCACTATCTTCACAGCATAGTATTTGTCCTCCAGCTTTTTTCTTGCCTTGAAAACTCGTCCGAAAGCACCTTTGCCAAGCGGATTTATTGAGTCAAAGTCATCTATAAACCTACATAGATACAAATAACAGATTCAAAAATATTTTCAGAAGCTGTGAAGTGATAAAATGCAGTTAAAAATGAAAAGAAATAGGTTTTGATTTGCCTTGATTTTATAGCTTGGTTTGAAGGTCGATCTCCAGATGACTTTTTCAGATTGTGTGCATTCTTGTTAGGAACATTCTGTGAAAATTATTGGAAGAGGAACATATAAGAAACAATTAAAGAAATGATTTACAAGTCATGCTTACATTTGGAGATGCATTGAAACAGGATTCATAAACACCAATTTTAAAATTTCCTTTTCCATTGGTCTTATTTTGCATTTATTTTTTCTCATTCAGTTTGTTTTTGCATTTACCTCATAGATTTTACAGCCACTAATTATAAAAAAAGAAAAAAACATTTACTAGAGGTTCTGACAAAACATCAATTTCTACAATAAATTAATTTTTATTTATTTATTGTGAATTAATTTTTAATCAGTTTGAGTGAATGATTCAATGACATACTTGTTTCATCACTGGATAAATCTGTGTTTTTGAATTAATCTCACATACACTGTTGTAAGGGCCCACTCAGCTCGGTCCAACGACGGTTTCCGAGGAGCGAGTGAATGCTCACTGCGCGTTCGGTCTTTTCAGTCGTGGCGAATTCGCACTCGCTTCTTATCTGACTCAATGTTTAAATATGACCGCAAATTTAGTTTAGAACGCCAATTGGTCTTCAGGTCATCTGTATATTAATTTGGTAAATAGACATTTGATTATTCTGTCGAACTCGTTACTCTTATTGCACTCGTTCATTTGGGTCTCCGTGTTGCTCAGAGTCTCATGCTGGCTAGTCCACATGGATCTCACGGTCACAAATCTGTCAGTCTTGGTCACTAGACAGAGGTAATTGACTGATACTGTTTAGAGGGCCGCTTCCGTGTGTGCGCTGTCTAAAAGTACTTTATTTAGTCCCCATAGATCCGTATAACCTTAGTTACAATAACACTATTTCTAGTCAGAGGTCACGACCACTACTATAGATATAAGCCGACCAATATTACTTTCTCTATAGTAGCTTTGGTTTAGTCATGTTGTGGTTTCCCACGTTAACTTAGCTAGAATTATATTACGATAAGCAGAGGGAAGGCCCACCCTGTTTAGGTTCCCTAAACGGAAATGCCATTTATTGGCCTTTACGGTCTAAGTACACTTAACTAGTGCTTAAATTCCAACTCGAACTGGACTTTAGTCCGTTACTAACCTGACGCGACTTTGCGGTAACAAGAATACACACGATCTACTAAAGTTAATAATTTAGAAGACAGAATAAATCAAACGTAACAATTTATTAACATTCAGGTAAATAATTTGTGCCAATTACGTAATCGATTCAAAGATTACTCAAAGAAATAGAGTAAAAGATGCATACCTGAATTTCAGGAAATACATAATATTAAGTGTTAAGGCACTCAACCTTACAGGCTGACCTTGGTTATTAATTGTCTAGAATAATTCACTATGCAGAGGGTCTGTTGAGACACTCAGCATCCTGAATGAATCTGACCACCACAAGAGAGAGCAGCCATGAGCATCCTGAAACCTTTCCTTAAATAACCCAGACCAGGACAGGAACTTCTTTGAAGTGTTAAACGTAACAATGGACCTTTTGGTTCTTGAGAACAGACGGTAATGAGCATGGAAGACCTCGGGAGGGGCAAGCCCATCCCAAATAAGCCAGATATTACTAACTCTTTAACCTTTAACACCTGTGGTTTGCCTCTTATGGGAATAAAACCTTTGTACCAGTCACACGTAGACATTTCAAATGATACCAAACATGTATAACATTGCATGATCATTTTTCACATTAAACCATGTATTCTGTTGGGTGAGTTTCAGGCCATTTGGGGAGAAGAGGTGGGGGGAAAAGGGGGTGAACATATTGAAATGCAAAAGTGAGATTGGGGTGTTGTGCCCAGCAGGTTGTGTCTCTGGGGATGAGAATTAAGATGATATGTCACAGCATGATGCGTCTCGGGAACAGTTTGCCGTGAATAGTCTCGGCCAATCTTGTCCACCTTACACTGTCATACACACTTTAATAACTATCATTTAGGAATAAGATAACAGGGGTATCTCATTGTTTTAACACTCACATTCATGCATTTATCAGTTGCATTTATCATCGCATTAAAGAAACACATTGACATTCTAATCAGTTCTTGCTTTCCCTGGGAATCGAACCCATGACCTTGATGTTGCAAGCGCCACTCTCTGCTGTTCTGTATTAACGATTAATCACGTAGCTCTATCATATAACGAAGCAGAACATATGCATCCCAAACTCTCATATGTTTACACAGTGTATGCGTTTTTTTTATTCTTTACAGTATATTTAACTTATCTCACAGATGACTTTATTTTGTTCTACTTTATATAAGCTAATGTCACATAATAATTGTCACAGTCCTGTCGTGTCTCCACTTCCTTCTTTGTTCTTCTCATGTAATTTCCTTCCCCGGTCGTGTCAATCACTTCCTCGTTAGTCTCGTCAGCTGTTCCCCATCTCCTGGTGTATTTAAACCCTCATCTTTCCATTAGTCCTGGTCAATTGTTACCAATGTTAAACACGTGTGTGTGGATGTTCTATCCGTGTCGCTCCGAGTTTCCCAGGTTTCGCACAAGTGTGCCTTTATGTTTGTATATTTAAAGTCTTTGGTTTTGTTTAATAAAGAGAGATTTCAGTAGAAATCCTGAAATGTACTCGTCCTTCCTCATCGCACACAAAACGCTAACAATAATATCATGCAGAACGTATTAAAGGTCCAATACCTCTTTGACCAGGGCGATTGGTGACTGAAGAAAATTTGGTGCTAATCTAAAAAGAAAAAGTGTGTAATGTTATTTGATATCATTGATGAAAATATGAAATCTAAAATATGACGTTTATCTGTAAAAGCTTACTTTATTTTTGACTTCACATCCTGTGGACTCACACTCTGAAATACAAGTTCAAACATAAAATGTTAAAAAATTAATTCTCTTATAAGTTAATGTTACTCCATATATGCAAATGCTGCAATGACATAGGCCGGACGTACAGGACTAATGGCCATAGGAGAACCGGCAGCAGAAGAGGTTTTGAAGATGATGGAGCTGGGAGTTTCAGGCAAGCTCTTTGATGGAAGTCGTGCATCCTCAGATTTACTACGGAACAGATAAACAGTGAACTCTAATGCATCATTATATATTATATTATATTCTGTATATTCATTCAAACTTACGATGCCTCTGGAGTTTGGGAAGAGGTGTCATCTTCAGAACTGGTCCAGCTCAACTGATCTCGAATTTCATTCCAGGCGCATTGAGCGGCATGTTGCTTCGCCTCTTTAGTGTTCTTTCCTAGTCCTTCAGGGAATTCCTTCCCGTCTATGACAACTTTATACACAAACCTGGAGAAGCAAATGTTAGTTTCACTTTTCAACTCAATCAATCTTCAGCACACATATGAACTGTGACAGCCTGTGCGAGACTTACTCTGGGTTGTGAGCAGGACCTCTTCTCTCCACTAATTTGAAATCGTGTAGACAATTATTTTTCTGGCAGTATTCATTGAGAAATGCAATGTAGTTGTGGTCAGTCGTGGAGCTTCGGGAATCATCAGCAGTTCTCAAATTCAGACGGTCCAGGCTAGGACTGGGACAAGATCCCAAAATAAATAGATCATCGTGCAAAATATAGTAAAAGTCTATTAAATCAGTGGATCCCAACTGCAGGTTCAAGGACAAAATCATTTGATAACTGTGTCCTTTAGAAGAAGCTCATCAAATTACATAAACCGTTTTTCTGTGGCTCTAACAGTAGAGGACCGCGCTTGCAACTGCAAGGTCATGGGTTTAATTCCCAGGGAAAGCAAGAACTGATCATAAGCCAGTCGTCACAATCAGTTACGGCTACACATTTACATAACGCCTCACAACGAGTGTGATTCATTATTGATGCATGTATTTTCTACCGGGTGTTCATAATACGTAGGTTTGTGTTTTATATTGTGTAAGTGTCCAGGTAACTGCTGTTATTACTGTCTTACTGAAATAATTCTGTGAATCAGCTGTGTGTCACTATTACCTGAAACCGTCTATTAAAACAGATTGTCTGTCATTCTTCCTACTTTGAGTAAGGATAAGGATGGAGCAAGATGTGTTTTGCAAACTTTAATGCAACATCCGTCGTTCACGATAGTGCTCATATAGTCTGTGCTGTTATTGAAACATTTAATTACCGCATGTGCACTGCAATAAATCAGAAATACACACATGGGTTTGTGGATGGACACACACTTGCTAATGCTGATGGTGAGGAATTACAGTTGTGACATCTCATAATAATGAAGAAACGCCCTGCTCGAGTTGTCCTTGCGATGGAGGTTTGGGTTGAATAATTAGTTCTTCTAATGTTTTATCAGAATCTCCCTCGGAAAGATCTGATAAAACTGACGCCATCTTTACTGTGTGTATAATCACTGAGGACTGAGGAAGTCTCCGGAGCTGAAGTTCAGTTATGGTAATGGACGTTTAGCTTCAGATACACACTGCAAGTGGTCGACCAATCACAACAGACCGAGCCGTCTGGCCAATCAGAGCAGAGTAGCTCTCGAAAAGGAGGGGTTTAGAGAGATGAGCCGTTTGAGAATCACTGAAAAATGTGGTGATGTGCAATGTACATTATGAGAAAATTAAAGCATATTTTGACATTGGACCTTTAAAATAACATAACAGAGGTACGTTTAGAAGCGGTTTCGTTCTGTTCGGGGGTCATGTGCATTTACTTGATGTGTGATGTACAGTCTGTGTCCTGAAGCTGGCCAGTTGAGAAGCACTGATAATCTGACATTATTATTACTGTCAATCATGTTGTTGTTCATTATTTACCTACAAGCTGCGACCTCTGACCTCTGTGACCTGTAGCTGTTCTCGTCAAAGACCTTAAATGCAAAATAAAATGTCAAAAAACCCTCATAAATGACAGTTTTTTGGTAGTCAGAGTAGACAGATGTGGTTCACCTCTGAATTTTGTGTTTTGCACAGCTCTTCATAAACACAGAAAGCCGCTGCCTCTTTGGCTTCCCTCTTATTTTTCCCATAAGCCTCCGGAAACTCTCTATCACCGCAAACATACTTACAAAAATAAGTACACAATCTGTAAAAGAGATGAGAGAGAAGACTGGAATCATGTTTTATTCCTTGCTAAGGACTGAAACTCATCTTCCAGATTGTTCAAACGTTCTATTATCAAGCATATGTGCAAATTTATTGAATACTCACTGAACAGAGTTTCCTGGATCCATCTTAGTTGTCTCACAGGCTTTGAATACTAGCTTGCTCTTCTGCGAATGTTCATTGAGCCAACATGTGTAATTCCGCAGAGGGATGTTCAGGTTGTTGGAAGTGTTTTGAACAGGCGATGATGATGTTGTCTAAAGTTTAAAACATATACGTCATATACATTGGCTGCGTGTTCGAGTCATGTCTAGTCCTGTCAATTGTGTAACCCCACCCGTCTTGTTCCCTTGTTAGTTCCCTCTCATTACCCTCCTCATGTGCTCCCTCCCTTCGTGTTCGCTGTCCTGTGTTGTTCCCTTTGTCTTTCATGTGTTATGCTGCTCGTCGGGAACTGTCTTGTCCTGCCTTGCCAGTCAAGCGCAGTCAGTTAAGTTCTGTAGTCAGTCAGTCTTGTTTTCCCCCTTTGGGGTTGTTTCTGCTTGTTTTTGTTTTATTTTTATTAATAAAAAGCCCTTTTCCCTGCAATATCGAGCCCTCACTCTTCCCTTCACCCACACCCCTGACAACATTACAATCTTTTAATGTTTTTGAAAGAGCCTCTTCTCAAAAATACAGTAAAACAGTGTAATATTATATCAGTGTAAAACAGCTGTTTTCTATGTGAATATATAGTAAAGTGTCATTTATTCCTGTGATTAAAGCTGAATTTATTAGATGATAAATACAGTAAAACAGTGTAATATTATATCAGTGTAAAATAGCTGTTTACTATGTGAATATATAGTAAAGTATCATTTATTCCTGTGATTAAAGCTGAATTTATTAGATGATAGATACAGTAAAACAGTGTAATATTATATCAGTGTAAAACAGCTGTTTTCTATGTGAATATATAGTAAAGTGTCATTTATTCCTGTGATTAAAGCTGAATGTATTAGATGATAAATACAGTAAAATATTGTAATATTATATCAGTGTAAAACAGCTGTTTTCTATGTGAATATATAGTAAAGTGTCATTTATTCCCGTGATTAAAGTTGAATTTATTAGATGATAAATACAGTAAAACAGTGTAATATTATATAAGTGTAAAACAGCTGTTTTCTATGTGAATATATAGTAAAGTGTCATTTATTCCCGTGATTAAAGTTGAATTTATTAGATGATAAATACAGTAAAACAGTGTAATATTATATAAGTGTAAAACAGCTGTTTTCTATGTGAATATATAGTAAAGTGTCATTTATTCCTGTGATTAAAGCTGAATGTATTAGATGATAAATACAATAAAATAGTGTAATATTATATCAGTGTAAAACAGCTATTTTCTATGTGAATATATAGTAAAGTATCATTTATTCCTGTGATTAAAGCTGAATTTATTAGATGATAAATACAGTAAAACAGTGTAATATTATATCAGTGTAAAACAGCTGTTTTCTATGTGAATATATAGTAAAGTGTCATTTATTCCTGTGATTAAAGCTGAATGTATTAGATGATAAATACAGTAAAATAGTGTAATATTATCAGTGTAAAACAGCTATTTTCTATGTGAATATATAGTAAAGTATCATTTATTCCTGTGATTAAAGCTGAATTTATTAGATGATAGATACAGTAAAACAGTGTAATATTATATCAGTGTAAAACAGCTGTTTTCTATGTGAATATATAGTAAAGTGTCATTTATTCCTGTGATTAAAGCTGAATTTATTAGATGATAAATACAGTAAAATATTGTAATATTATATCAGTGTAAAACAGCTGTTTTCTATGTGAATATATAGTAAAGTATCATTTATTCCTGTGATTAAAGCTGAATTTATTAGATGATAGATACAGTAAAACAGTGTAATATTATATCAGTGTAAAACAGCTGTTTTCTATGTGAATATATAGTAAAGTGTCATTTATTCCCGTGATTAAAGTTGAATTTATTAGATGATAAATACAGTAAAACAGTGTAATATTATATCAGTGTAAAACAGCTGTTTTCTATGTGAATATATAGTAAAGTGTCATTTATTCCCGTGATTAAAGTTGAATTTATTAGATGATAAATACAATAAAATAGTGTAATATTATATCAGTGTAAAACAGCTATTTTCTATGTGAATATATAGTAAAGTATCATTTATTCCTGTGATTAAAGCTGAATTTATTAGATGATAAATACAGTAAAACAGTGTAATATTATATCAGTGTAAAACAGCTGTTTTCTATGTGAATATATAGTAAAGTGTCATTTATTCCTGTGATTAAAGCTGAATGTATTAGATGATAAATACAGTAAAATAGTGTAATATTATCAGTGTAAAACAGCTATTTTCTATGTGAATATATAGTAAAGTATCATTTATTCCTGTGATTAAAGCTGAATTTATTAGATGATAGATACAGTAAAACAGTGTAATATTATATCAGTGTAAAACAGCTGTTTTCTATGTGAATATATAGTAAAGTGTCATTTATTCCTGTGATTAAAGCTGAATTTATTAGATGATAAATACAGTAAAATATTGTAATATTATATCAGTGTAAAACAGCTGTTTTCTATGTGAATATATAGTAAAGTATCATTTATTCCTGTGATTAAAGCTGAATTTATTAGATGATAGATACAGTAAAACAGTGTAATATTATATCAGTGTAAAACAGCTGTTTTCTATGTGAATATATAGTAAAGTGTCATTTATTCCTGTGATTAAAGCTGAATTTATTAGATGATAAATACAGTAAAATATTGTAATATTATATCAGTGTAAAACAGCTGTTTTCTATGTGAATATATAGTAGTGTCATTTATTCCCGTGATTAAAGTTGAATTTATTAGATGATAAATACAGTAAAACAGTGTAATATTATATCAGTGTAAAACAGCTGTTTTCTATGTGAATATATAGTAAAGTGTCATTTATTCCTGTGATTAAAGCTGAATTTATTAGATGATAAATACAGTAAAACAGTGTAATATTATATCAGTGTAAAACAGCTGTTTTCTATGTGAATATATAGTAAAGTGTCATTTATTCCTTTGATTAAAGCTGAATGTATTAGATGATAAATACAGTAAAACAGTGTAATATTATATCAGTGTAAAACAGCTGTTTTCTATGTGAATATATAGTAAAGTGTCATTTATTCCTGTGATTAAAGCTGAATTTATTAGATGATTAATACAGTAAAACAGTGTAATATTATATCAGTGTAAAACAGCTGTTTTCTATGTGAATATATAGTAAAGTGTCATTTATTCCTGTGATTAAAGCTGAATTTATTAGATGATTAATACAGTAAAACAGTGCAATATTATATCAGTGTAAAACAGCTGTTTTCTATGTGAATATATAGTAAAGTGTCATTTATTCCCGTGATTAAAGTTGAATTTATTAGATGATAAATACAGTAAAACAGTGTAATATTATATCAGTGTAAAACAGCTGTTTTCTATGTGAATATATAGTAAAGTGTCATTTATTCCCGTGATTAAAGCTGAATTTATTAGATGATAAATACAGCAAAACAGTGTAATATTATATCAGTGTAAAACAGCAGTTTTCTATGTGAATATATAGTAGTGTCATTTATTCCTGTGATTAAAGCTGAATTTATTAGATGATAAATACAGTAAAACAGTGTAATATTATATCAGTGTAAAACAGCTGTTTTCTATGTGAATATATAGTAAAGTGTCATTTATTCCTGTGATTAAAGCTGAATTTATTAGATGATAAATACAGTAAAACAGTGTAATATTATATCAGTGTAAAACAGCTGTTTTCTATGTGAATATATAGTAAAGTGTCATTTATTCCCGTGATTAAAGCTGAATTTATTAGATGATAAATACAGCAAAACAGTGTAATATTATATCAGTGTAAAACAGCAGTTTTCTATGTGAATATATAGTAGTGTCATTTATTCCTGTGATTAAAGCTGAATTTATTAGATGATAAATACAGTAAAACAGTGTAATATTATATCAGTGTAAAACAGCTGTTTTCTATGTGAATATATAGTAAAGTGTCATTTATTCCCGTGATTAAAGCTGAATTTATTAGATGATAAATACAGCAAAACAGTGTAATATTATATCAGTGTAAAACAGCTGTTTTCTATGTGAATATATAGTAAAGTGTCATTTATTCCTGTGATTAAAGCTGAATTTATTAGATGATAAATGCAGTAAAACAGTGTAATATTATATCAGTGTAAAACAGCTGTTTTCTATGTGAATATATAGTAAAGTGTCATTTATTCCTGTGATCATCATTAAAATAAATTTTCACTGTTTTACTGTATTTATGATCTAAATTCAGCTACGATGAACAGAAGAGATTTTTTCAAAAACAAAAATCATAATATTTTTAAACTTTTGACTGTACACACACATATTACATAAATATATATATATATATATGTGTGTATGTATGTATGTGTGTGTGTGTGTGTGTGTGTGTGTGTGTATAAAATGTGCGTTACTTATATATAAATATTTGTACTTACAGATTCAATATTGTTCGTCTTTAATCCATCGAGGGCGTTTTTAGCAGCACTTTGCTTTGCCTCCTTCTTGGACTTGCCAGTGCCTTCAGGAAACCGCTGGCCATCTATAATAGCCCTCATAGTGAAGCTGATCACAAACAAAACAGCAGTCAGATACAGTAATGTGACTCTCAATGCAGAAGCTGCTCCTCACAGACAGACAGACAGATGCATATTGATTGATTGATTGACATTTCCATACGTTTTGTTGTGGCTGGGTCCATCTGTGGATCCTTCCTCAAACTCCACCGTGCACTGTTTCCTCTGCTGGTACTCATTTAGCAGAGAAATATAATTTCCTGACAGAGACTCCATCACAGTTAAAAATATCGGCAGTGACACTGAAGCTTCAGCTTGATCTGCTCGAGCACAACAACTCTCATGTCAGACTCAACGATCCTACGTGTCACTTCACTCCGCCAGTCTTCACGGATCACAGCAATACTTTCATTTCTTTGTATCATTTCACTTTGATTAAGTTTCGATTTCCGGATGTCCACGTCATCAATACGCATGTGGACTGTGCGTGAACTGACCAATCAGAAGGCATGCATGTCGATAGGCCACGCCCACATTAACATAGCCTCCTTTTTAATCGGCAGGAGACTAAATATAATTAAATTAAGTACATATAGAAGTAAATTACTAGATGTAATGTAAATAAATGTAATAATTTATAATAAAACATAACAATATAAATATTTTTCACCATGTTACAAAAAAATTATATAAAACCAAAACATTTATACGTTAGAATTGTTCATTTATACTAAAATAAAAAAAATAATTTTATATTATATATTATTTTATAAATATAGTAATATAAATACATGTTGCAGCATGTTATAAACATAATAACGAAACATCTTAGAATATGTATAAGTTAGAAACGTCTATTTAAATAAAAATATTATCTTTCATTTTTCTGTGAGTGTGAAATTTCTGTGAGTAACAGAAAAAGATAAATCCATAAAACCTCAATAATTAAATTCACAACCACAAGTAAATGTTTTGAAATATTCAAATATTATAGTAATTTAAACGGTTTAACTTTATGAACTTAGTGTCTTACACAAACCCTTTCTCAATCGTTAAATATGTTTTAAGCAAACAATTGTTCATCTATAAATAGGATTAGTCACAAAAAGAATAAATATGCAACCACAAATGTTTAAGAAGGAGATTCAGTTGCGCAGAATAAATAAAGATATCAATAACTATGCAAAACATGGACACACAGTTATAATCAAAACAATGCAACGTTTAATGCATGAAAGAGAAAACATAAATAAACACAGCTATGCAAATAAAATGAAACGTTCCCGATCGTTGCTCTAGTCGTCATGATCCGCCGCCGTGTCGCCGGGACAGTTCGAGCTCAAATCCTCCTCATCTGTCGAGACAGTTTCAGTGTTTCACTCATAATGCTTTGAGCTCTGGAAAAGCACTATATAAATGTAACATTATTATTATCACTCAAACAGCCATCACACACGAACGCTCCTCACCATCATACGCCGTCCCACACCATATGCAGTAGAAGTGAACTCCTCTCAGGTACGAGGTGAGAAACTGCAGCTTGTCTAAAGGCTGGAAAGGAAGAACAAACATGATGGTGCGTCAAAATAATTCAAATTCAATTCAAAGTGTTTATTGTCATATGCACAGACAGAATGCATGTTTCCCTGCACAATGAAATTCTTACTTTGTCGTCCACAATAAATGTCATACAATAAGAAAAGGATCTAGATAATAATAATCTAGAAAATAAAAAAAATAAAAATAAGAGCAATAAAGTGAGTGTAGATTGATAGTTATGTCCATGTTATGTTTATGATTGCAAACTCCTATTGTGATTTATAAGGCACTTTATAAACCCATTATAAACAGCTACAATTTGGGGGTAACTCACTGTTAGTTCCTCCTCCTCCTCCTCCTCATCGTCACTTCCCTCAGGTTTGGTTTCCTCTTCGTCCAGAAGCTCTGCCTCCTCGTCTTTCACTACTTCAGGCCAGTACCAGATGTCTCTGGGCTCAGCGATGCCCTGAAAGAAGCAGCGTAACAGCAGACGAGTGAATCAGGTGTCGCGTTTGACTGCCTGGAGAAAAATGTCAAACTCACGATTCAACCCTCAAGATAAAGGCATGCTTTCACAGACAGGGCTTAGATTACCGTAGTTCAATTAAAACACTACTGGAGTGCAAAACCAGACCATTGATATATTTTAAGATCTGTCAGAGCCGGTTGCTTTCAGTTCAAACATGCATGTCTGAGACGCGACTCGAGGCTCGTCTGTGAAACGAGGAGGAGGAAGGGTTTATTTGACGCACCTTCTGGCTGTCCAGCTGCTCACAGGCCCGCTGGCTCTTCCACAGGTCGCTCTGCGTTTGACGCTCTTCTCTTTCCGTCCTCATACGCACTCTGTGAAAGAGAGCCGCAACACTGTTACTCAAACACAGAGGAGATCAAAGCCTGACACACCAAATCTTACTCAGATCTATTCACTGAAATAAAGCTACATTTATTCATTTAGCTGACGATTTTTATCCAAATAGACTTGCATCATATTCAAGAAACACATTGACATTGTAATCAGTTCTTGCTTTCCCTGGGAATCAAACCCATGACCTTGATGTTGCAAGCACCAATGCTCTACTGGTTGAGCTACAGGAAAGCTAGAGATCTATTTTTTTTACACTTTAAAAATGTATATAAACTAAGAGATAGCACGTGTTTTTTGTGTTGAGTATCATTTGATACATCAGGGTTTTATGGCTGATATAGTCTGACATAACGAGAATATGGAGGAAAAAACATCTCAAATTTATTTAGAGACTCAGTGAGCAAAAATATACATTATATTTATATATGCAAATTATGCGTATATTTATATGGACAAAAAGAGGGATGAAATTCTAATAATGTAAATCAATACATTTTTTTAAACGTGCATAACTTGCACAAAATGCTTATAAATATCGATATCTGGCAGAAATATGTCTTAGTAAGATGATTTTTAAATGCTTATTTTTATGATCTGTATTTTTAAAACATAATCCCATGCAATGATGATTAAGAGATGAAGAAATAAACCTTAAAAGCCTGATGATCATATTTGATGCTCACAGATTTCTCTAAAAAATGATGTGCGGATCATCACGTGAATCAAAGCTGCTTCAGTCCAGTTGAAATATTGCAAACAATATGAATGTTGTTCTTACAGTTAAAATATTTGCTATCACCTGCAGGTTTATACCTAAAATCCTCTAGTGATTTCTTCTCCACGTGTTGTTTCATTTGCGCTTTTCTCCGGTAATTCTGAAGTTCCTCGTCCGCTTTCCTCTTCTTGACTTCTTCCATTCCAATGCCGCCTCTGTCTGCAAACACCAGGATTACGATCAATGTCTCACTTGCATAATCAATAAAACAAACCCAAAAAACATCCACCGACCCGTTTTGATGTTGAGAGGAACCGGCTCGACCCGTCCAGCACCTGCAGCGTAAAAACACCTTGTAACGCGCACAAAAGTATATTCTATTTTTGTGTATTTTTGTTTGTAAGTCCCAGTCACTGACCCGCTTTCCCCAGGCCTTGTCCTGCTTTATATCCCATCTTCTGCAGCAACGCGAAGCCTTTGTTGTGGCTGCCGATGGAGCTCTGCAGCGCGGCCTCGCGACTCTCGCGCTCCTGCTCCCTGAAGCTCTTCTGCCGGTTCTGCGTGTTCTTCTCTTTCTGCACTGCCTCCTTCCTCAGGGCGTCCTTCACACGCTTCACCATCGGCACGCCGGGACGAACATCTGAGCTGCACGCGTGGAAGAGCATCAAACAACACGCATGACACAGTGAGGAGCGCTTATCTTATGTAGGGTGGAGGAAGACAATAGATGACTTCTGAACTGAAACGTGTATTTATGTGCAAATTTGGGGTTTAAGCCACTTTTATTTAGCTTGGAAGACCAGCTTAAACCAGAAATCAATCCTAGGCTGGTTTCAGAGGGGGTTTGGCCACTATTTTAGCTTGACCTGGCTGGAAGACCATCTTAAACCAGCTAACCAATCCTAGACTGGTTTTGGAAGGGATATTACAGTGTTTTTGTTTTAAATAGCATCATTCTTCAACACTTCAACATCATTTTCGCAGCAGCTATTCCTGAATTAATGATCTAAGAAACCTTCATTACATTAAAGTGACATGTAAAATGTTGCTTGCGCGTGAACACTAACGTTATTCCGTGTTTGTTTACATCTAATGCATTAAAACACCAAACTCAGAGCGAGAGTGACGGGATATCAATATAACTCACATTTGGTTGAGGAAAGCATCGGACATGTAATCATCTTCATCTTCAGCCATTTGCGCAATTAATCAATAGATTATAGTTGAAATAGAAATTATTTTCCGTGGATCAGTTGTTGATGTTCTTACATTAAACGAGTCCGACTGGAAAACAGCGGAACGTTTATTAGGTTCCTCTTCAACCAGCAAAATGAAGCAGGTTGGGATTTATTCACTTTTATGTTCACAGTGAAGGAAAATATAGTTTAAAATGTTAGAAATTGTGTTGAAGTGTTTCTAATGATAGTTTAAAATGTTCCAAATTGTATTGACATGTACTTTTCTGTTCTGACATAAAGTTACTGTTTTAATTCTGTAACAAATCTTTCCTGTCTAAAACAAAGGACAGTGCACTCGGTGAAAAGTCCAAGGCTGTAACTGTTGACGTTGTCTATCAGAGAAGATACAGAAAGAAAGGGATGGGGCAAGGGGTTCTTGCATTCCTGTGTGCAGATTGCTGATTGCTATGATGTAACCAATGAAGAAATCTACCTGACAACAGTCACTGTATGGAGAGGTGGACTCGAGGGAGGAACTGAAAGTCAAGAATATATAAACTATTTGCATATGCTTGTAAGACATTCTGGACTGCCCAGATGTCAGCTTTTGGCATTGTGGTCCAGTAATCCTGAGCTCAGAGCTCTTTTGATTCTCTATTAAATTGATTCCATTTATCTACGATAAGCGTCTTTCTTTGACATGGCAAATCAACGGACTGGGGGGAAAGAATATTACCAGCAACAGCGAGACTCTAAACATAAAAGTTAGTGGTATTATTGAGCAGCTGCGATTATTATTAACTGACTGAAAAAAAAATGTTTAAAATATTGTTTTAAACTATGGTGTGCTGGTAATATACAGTAATGCCTCGGTTTACGAGCGACTTGGTTTACGAGCAAATCGGTGTACGAGCATGGAGGTTCGAATCGGTGTACGAGAAAAGTTTTCCCTCACCCATGCGCATTTTTGTGTGGTCCTTGTGCGCATTTTTAATGGAAATATCCTAATGGCAGCCTCTCATAAGACAGTCAAGCGGTTCCAACCCCTTTATCAGCCCTTAACTCATTCATTCTCTCAGCTTCGCTTGGTTTGGCTGCATCATTCACCACAGTGATACTTTTATAAGTGATTTACAGAAGTTTTTACCTTGTATTCTTAACAATAATTAATTGTGATCGCTATTGTTCACATAGTGAAATATACACGTACAGTACCTCTAAGCAGTAACTGTCACGGTTCATGAATTCAGTGTCTCCAAGTTCTGCCTGTGTGTGTGTGTGTGTGTGTGGTCACTGAACACCTGATTCTCATATCATCTGCCTATCTCCCCGCTTTCGTTAGCGGCTCCAGTGGGTTCGTTCGTTCGTGGCTCCCATGTTCCAAGACTTTCACTCTGGATTATCACTTTGTTTGTTTTCTGCACTATTATAGTAAATTCACTCATTTGCTTTCATCCTTGCTTTCCCCGCTCCCCCCTCCTCCCTCCTCTCTCTCCTCCACACAAGCTGCTCAAACCTGAAGTGCATTACAGTAAATTGTCAAGTATTTTTAGAGTTTGTCAATTATTAATTAGTATTTATATGAGATCTTAATGGTTACAATTTTAACTGCAATTAATAGGGTAAAACCCCCCCCCCAAAAATATTTTAAATGGGCATTTGTGGTCGTGTGGAACGAATTAATTGATTTTTAGCGCATTCTTATGGGGAAATTTGTTTTGGTGTACGAGCATTTTGGTTTACGAGCTCGCTCTTGGAACGAATTAAACTCGTAAACCGAGGTATTACTGTACGTATATAACAATCTCATATATTCATTTGTAAAGTAATTATTTATATAATTATTTTACAAAGTAATATGTGAAATGATTATAGACATTAAAATAGATTTTCACAATTTTTTTCATACATCCCAATAAAATTGAAAACGTGTGTGTGTGTGTGAGAGAGAGAGAGAGCAAGAGAGAGTTTGTGTGTGTGTGTGTGTGTGTGAGAGAGAGAGAGAAAGAGCAAGAGAGAGTGTGAGAGTGTGTTTGTGTGTGTGTTGCTTAAGTGGAGATTACTGTTGGAAACAAACCATTTTAAATGAAATGATGAATGGTTCTTTTCACAGGATTTTGATTCTGAATTCATTTTTAGACATTATAAAATCACTATTATAACATTTACAATCACAATTTGTCAGAGTTTATCGCTTCATTTTTCCTTAATTTCAGTTTTGACAATTGTGCCACATTATAATTAATCTGAAGACTAACAGCACAGATAAAGGGCTTAAAACCTGTTGATTGCAGCTATATTTATTATTATTAGTAGTATACGTTATTATTCTAACAATGTCAGTTTCAACATTTAATAAGTCAGTTATATGTATCACATTTCAAGCTCTTGCAATCATGTATTTACATTCACATTCCTGCATTTATCAGCTGCTTTTATCATAGCATTCAAGAAACACATTGCCATTCTAATCAGTTCTTGCTTTCCCTGGGAATCGAACCCATGACCTTGATGTTGCAAGCGCCGCTCTCTACTGATTGAGACACACGTGTGCTATGTTTGTTCACAATGCAACATATCGAAGAAGAGACACAGTCTTTGTTTGAATAAATATAACTTTATTTTCAAGAAAAAAAATGACTATTGTACATGTTCACAAAGTAGTTATTTGCATTTATTTATTCTAGTGATTGTATAAGAATACATTTAATTAAAGGCTTTGTAAACTTCCACAACAATTTATAATATCTAATATATTTCTGATTCTGTCATATTACAGAGAATATCTCAGTTCTTCAGAAACAATGTAATATAAATACGGCAAAAACTCTTTCCTACAAAATATTTCCCCTCATTCTTTTGTCGACATTTAATAAAACTGCAAGAAATGTGAAAGATTTCAGAAACATGATGTCGCTCGTCCATAATTCAGCATCTGTGACTTTGAATCTTTTAGTTTGATCTCTGTAATCTGACTCATGCTTGCTTTATTATACGGACACGTGAAACAACAGCAGAAGTCAAAGAGTTTTGTTGAAGCGTTACATTCACAGCTGAGGACGCGACAGACACACTGTCTAATGAACAGATTCATACTGCATGACTTTATAATGTATGTGCCGTATTATTACACACACTGACCAGAAGAAAACGGCATAATGCCTCAAATGGCACAAAATTTCATGATAATTAAAGGGGGGAAATGTGTGCAAATAATGTAAAACGCAGTGAGGAAAACCAAATATAGTTAAAGTGATAAAATGATTCAAACGTGAGCAAAGACTCAGATCCTAGTGTGCTTTAAACTGTTAAACTAATTACCAACAACTTAACACACACACACACACACACACACACATACTCTCTCCCTCTCTCTCACTCAGACACGCACACATACACACACACTCTCTCTCTCTCTCTCACTCACACACACATACACACACTCTCTCTCTCTCTCACTCACACACACTCTCTCTCACACATGCATACAGAGACACACAAACTCACTCTCTCTCACTCACACACACATACACACACTCTCTCTCTCTCTCACTCACACACACTCTCTCTCACACATGCATACAGAGACACACAAACTCACTCTCTCTCACACACACACATACACACACACTCTCTCTCTCTCAGACACGCACACATACACACACACTCTCTCTCTCTCTCTCACTCACACACACATACACACACTCTCTCTCTCTCTCACTCACACACACTCTCTCTCACACATGCATACAGAGACACACAAACTCACTCTCTCTCACACACACACATACACACACACTCTCTCTCTCTCAGACACGCACACATACACACACACTCTCTCTCTCTCTCTCACTCACACACACACACATACACACACTCTCTCTCTCTCTCACTCACACACACTCTCTCTCACACATGCATACAGACTCACACACACTCTCTCTCACACATGACACACAAACTCACTCTCTCTCACACACACACATACACACACACTCTCTCTCTCTCAGACACACACACATACGCACCCTCTCTCTCTCTCTCTCTCTCTCTCTCTCACACATACACACACACACTCTCTCTCTCTCTCTCACACACTCACACACTCTCTCTCACACATGCATACAGAGACACACAAACTCTCTCTCTCTCTCTGTCTCTCTCTCTCTCTCTCTCTCTCTCTCACACTCACACACTCTCTCTCACACATGCATACAGAGACACACAAACTCACTCTCTCTCTCTCACACACACATACACACACTCTCTCTCTCTCTCTCACACACACACTCTCACACACTGGTTTGGGTATCTTTGTGGGGACTCTCCATGATTGTTAATACTGTACACACCGCGCTGTTGGTTATAATATCTGGAGCATCTACAGCTCGTCACTCTCTTGCGTTGGGCCGGATCGGGAGGCAGAGAACAGGACGGGAACGCTGTCACTCGTGGGAAAGGCTGACTTTATATCCAGACCTTGACCGGTCAGAGCGGCGTAGCGACTGGCCGGGATCTGCGCTCTCTTCAGCGGCGGATGGACGTGCTGATGCCACTGAGCTGAAACAACAGCCGTCAGTCATCATTTAAAAAAATTGTATTTATGAAAATACAAACATTGAATTTTGTGTCTATTAATATACTTTTTTGTTTTAAGCGTGCAATATGATTATTAAAAATTTTTTGTTTAAATAACTAGAAGTTTTAGATAGTTTAAATTTAAATGATCAGAATCATTTCCTAAATTAGGAAAATTGTTTAAAAGTAATTGTTTAAAATTAATTGTTGAAGTATTAATACAGTTTAATTTATTCAATAATTGTTTTTAATTAATAAGCATGTTTAAAACTTATTTAGATGGAGGATTAATAATAATAATTAATTAATAAAAAATGTAAAAATTATTTTTTATAAAAATTAACAATAATAGTAGTTTATTTATAATTATTAGAATAAAAGTCAAGTTTAAAATACTTTCATATGAGCATTAAATCAACGCAATATGATTATTAAAAGTTTTTTATTTAAATAACTAGGAGTTTTAGATAGTTTAAACTTAAATTATCAGAATCATTTCTTAAATTAGAAAAGATTGTTTTAGATGGAAGGTATTAATATAGCAGTTTAGTTTAAATAATTAGAAAAAATATAATTTACAAATATAATAAAATGTCTTAATTTCTTAAATTAAATAAGTACTTTTAAATAGTTTTGGATTAATCTTTTTTCATTTATTAGAATAATGTCTTGAATTAGAAAAATGGTTTAAAGTAGTTTTAGATAGAGGATTCGGTTTAAAATACTTTCATATCAGTGCTTTAATTTGTATTTATTAGAACGTTTTCTTTATTCAAAACAGTATTTGTAGTTTAATTAAGCACTTTCATTGATTGATTTCTCGTCAGCTGAAACATAAAAGAGCAAAAACGCTCACCGTAAATGTCTAATCTGGCTGTGCATGAGATGATTCCAGCCTCGTTCTTGGCAGAAACCGTGTACCAGCCAGCGTCGTCTTTTCTGGTCGGCTGAATTAGCAAACACACGTAACCTGTAGTGTCCTGATGCATGCTGGGAAAACAAAACATAGACAACGTCAAAAACTATTGATTTATTAAGCACTTATTCATCATCACTCACGTTCCTGCATTTATCAGCTGCTTTTATATTCGCATTCAAGAAACACATTGACATTCTAATCAGATTCCCTGGGAATCAAACCCATGACCTTGATGTTGCAAGCGCTGCTCTCTACTCTTAGACACACAGGGAAGCTCATATTCATCATCATATCACAAGAACTGATTAGAATGTCAATGTGTTTCTTGAATGCAATGATAAAAGCGTCTGATAAATGCATGAATGTACATCTTAATTCTGCTGAAAACACGTTCCTAAAGCAGGCGAACCGCACCGTTTTAATGGAACGTCCTCACACGTTTGTTCCAGTGGACTCACCTGACTCTGTCCTTCGAGTGAGGGATGGTGTCGTTGTCTTTCTTCCAGTAAATGAGTGGCTGTGGCATTCCCACAACCCTGCACTCCAGACGCACCGGCGCTCCCTCCGCGATTCCCGTGTTCTGCAGCTTCTCCACAAAATGCGGAGCCTGTTTGATCTCTTTCTCTGCAGACGTTCATTTGACAGGGAAAAGAGGATTAAATGTTGGAGATTCAAACTCGATGACTCTGGACTGCATGCAAACAAACCCTGAAATCATAAATATCAGAGTTAAAATTTTGACCAAAATCGCCGCAATTTTTTTATGACCAAAAATTTGATGTAAAGTAAAAATATTGACAGTCATAAATTTTTTTTATTTATTGACATACCAACTCAAAAATTATGAGAAAAAGTCAGAACTATAAAATACTAATTTAGATTAGATTTAGTCAAAATTTAGATTAGAAAGTCATAATTATGACATCAACTCGTTATGAGATTAAAAAAATCATTATGACAGTAACATTTTGAAATAAAAATAAATGTGACATACAATTAAAAAACAAAACAAATTATGACATACTAAGTTAATAATGAGAATCTAAATAGACCAATCTAAATACATTTACAAGTCGAAAGTGAGAGAAAAAGTCACATTTATGACATATTAACTAATTATGAGGTAAAAAGTCGTTATGACAAGTCAATGAGTCAAATCTGAGATGAACAGTCAGAATTATGACATGACACTCCCTGTGACATCATAAATCAGTTATGATAGTCAAAATTGGCAGTTTGATTAAAAATCTAAATCATAATTATGAAAACTCATTATGACGTAAAAAGTCATGATGACAGTAACTCAATAAATATGAGATACAAAGTCAGAATAATGGCCACCGAAATTATGACATACTGAGTGAATTATGAGAGTCAAAATTGACAAGTCAAAATTAAGATAACTATTAACTCATGAGTTAAAAAGTTATTATGAGAGTTGAAATTATGACATCATAGTCAATTATGAGAGTGAAAATTGAGATAAAAATCTAATAAAATTATTAGACAGTCAAAACTGACATGACAGTCAATATTGAGTCCATATAAGTCAATGTTTACTGTCATAATCTCATAATTGATTTAGTATGCCATATGATTGTGACTCATCTTATAACGTTGATCATGATTAAGTCACACTAACGATTGACCAAAGCACGATTTTTCTCTTCTCTGGCCGAAACAGTTTGACGGACGCGACTCTCACCCACGACCTTGAGCTGGAGGCAGAAGGAGCTCTGTCCGGCTTTATTGGAGGCGATGCAGGTGTACGTCCCGTCGTCGGCTTGAGTCAGCGGATCAATCACCAGAGAGTGGATCCCGTTCTCTCTCACAAGCATCCGGTGAGAGACGTCTGGATAGATGGGCTTCCCGTTCAGAAGCCACATGATCTCAGGATGAGGTAATCCACTCACCTGCACAGAGGAGAAGAGGTCTTTTTATTTTCACTAGGATGTGCGGCTGTTAATGAGTGTGTGTTGTGTGTGTTAGAGGATGATATTTCTAGTTAATATGTTGAATCACACCAGTGGCTCTGTTATATTTTGGGATCAGTGTAGGTTCATTTCCCACAGTACCTTGCAGTCTAGCCGGCAGAGCCGGCCCTCGTGGGCCAGCATGTCTCCCGGAGCCTGCAGGAAGTGCGGCCGGAAGAAGCGCTCCTGAGCCGGCTCTCCCTCCACCTCCTGCACTCGCGCGCGCACTCTGTGAACAACGAGCGACGGATGAGCGAAACATTACGCACGCAAGTCAATTAAACAATGAGAACTCAACTCGCCTCTGAGAGTGAACCAGGGGCCGGTTTCTCACGGGACCCGTTTGGACAATCAGATGTCCAGAGCAACTTATTCTTCCCTGCGGACATGAAAAGAGAATTTAATTTAAAATATAATCCTATTGACAGGAAGTTCTGATGGTTGTCGTTACCTGTGGATTTGCGGCCATGACTGTGTAATTGCCGTCATCATCGCTCGTAGCGGCTTCTATGTGTAACGAACACGTCCCGTCACCCTCTCGCATCTTCCTATAGTGCTCGTTTTTCTTCAAAATCTGCTTTCCGTCCTTAAACCAATAAACCTGTGTGAGGAGAACAACATAAACGCTCATCAACATCGAGTCTGGAGAAAGAACTCAAATATATATGTATGATTCTGTTCTGCTTAAAGATTTCAACATTTTAAAATATTCAAATATATATATTTTATTTTATTATTATTATTATGGAAATTAGCATGCATTGGCCAAAAAAACCTATGAGAACTTTAAATGATTTAAAAGGGTTTAAAAAAGGGTATTACTGGAGTAATGATGCTGAAAATTCAGCTTTAATCACAGGAATAAATGACACTTTACTATATATTCACATAGAAAACAGCTGTTTTACACTGATATAATATTACACTTTTTACTGTATTTATCATCTAATAAATTCAGCTTTAATCACAGGAATAAATGACACTTTACTATATATTCACATAGAAAACAGCTGTTTTACACTGATATAATATTACACTTTTTACTGTATTTATCATCTAATAAATTCAGCCTTAATCACAGGAATAAATGACACTTTACTATATATTCACATAGAAAACAACTGTTTTACACTGATATAATATTACACTGTTTTACTGTATTTATCATCTAATAAATTCAGCTTTAATCACAGGAATAAATGACACTTTACTATATATTCACATAGAAAACAGCTGTTTTACACTGATATAATATTACACTTTTTACTGTATTTATCATCTAATAAATTCAGCCTTAATCACAGGAATAAATGACACTTTACTATATATTCACATAGAAAACAACTGTTTTACACTGATATAATATTACACTGTTTTACTGTATTTATCATCTAATAAATTCAGCTTTAATCACAGGAATAAATGACACTTTACTATATATTCACATAGAAAACAGCTGTTTTACACTGATATAATATTACACTTTTTACTGTATTTATCATCTAATAAATTCAGCCTTAATCACAGGAATAAATGACACTTTACTATATATTCACATAGAAAACAGCTGTTTTACACTGATATAATATTACACTTTTACTGTATTTATCGTCTAATAAATTCAGCTTTAATCACAGGAATAAATGACACTTTACTATATATTCACATAGAAAACAACTGTTTTACACTGATATAATATTACACTGTTTTACTGTATTTATCATCTAATAAATTCAGCTTTAATCACAGGAATAAATGACACTTTACTATATATTCACATAGAAAACAGCTGTTTTACACTGATATAATATTACACTTTTTACTGTATTTATCATCTAATAAATTCAGCCTTAATCACAGGAATAAATGACACTTTACTATATATTCACATAGAAAACAGCTGTTTTACACTGATATAATATTACACTTTTACTGTATTTATCGTCTAATAAATTCAGCTTTAATCACAGGAATAAATGACACTTTACTATATATTCACATAGAAAACAGCTGTTTTACATTGATATAATATTACACTGTTTTACTGTATTTATCATCTAATAAATTCAGCTTTAATCACAGGAATAAATTACACTTTACTATATATTCACATAGAAAACAGCTGTTTTACACTGATATAATATTACACTTTTACTGTATTTATCATCTAATAAATTCAGCTTTAATCACAGGAATAAATTACACTTTACTATATATTCACATAGAAAACAGCTGTTTTACACTGATATAATATTACACTTTTACTGTATTTATCGTCTAATAAATTCAGCTTTAATCACAGGAATAAATTACACTTTACTATATATTCACATAGAAAACAGCTGTTTTACACTGATATAATATTACACTGTTTTACTGTATTTATCATCTAATAAATTCAGCTTTAATCACAGGAATAAATGACACTTTACTATATATTCACATAGAAAACAGCTGTTTTACACTGATATAATATTACACTGTTTTACTGTATTTATCGTCTAATAAATTCAGCTTTAATCACAGGAATAAATTACACTTTACTATATATTCACATAGAAAACAGCTGTTTTACACTGATATAATATTTCACAATTTTTACTGTATTTGTGATCAGATAAATAAAGCCATTTAAAAATCTTACCGATACCAAACTTTTGAATTGTAGCAAACGCAATGAAAATGTTATTTTCTGTGCATGCATCACAAAAACATCCCAGAATCCTTCAGTCTGTCAAACACTCACTTTAGGAATAGGAATTCCCACAACTTTACAGGTAAACGTGACGGGAATCCCTTCCACAGCCCTGAGGTGCTTCAGTTTCCTGTCGAAAATGGGCGCGATACATCTTCCAGTGGGAATTTCATCATGCTGAACTTCATCATCCGACTCTTCGACTGGAGTTCTTTCCAAACGAAACTCAATCTCACTCATTAGCCGCTGCTCAAAGCTCGACGCCTTGTATTCCTACAAAAAACACATAATTACACATAAACAGATGATTTGAACGTGTCCCGTTTATGTTTTCAAACTCCTAAATGAAAGAAGCTTTGGAAACGTCTCTCCAGGTTCTGTGGAAACATTATCCGCAATAGCTAACAATGTTAAAGCTGTCAGATGCTTAAATTAACAATCACAGTTATGCCTAAAAACACAATAAACAAACATTTATCTGATAAACGACAATGCTAATCAGCGGTCAGGTCACTAGATCAGATCAGTGACACATTTTACAATATGTGAACCAATTATAATATATAGACTGAAGTATTAAAAGTAAACTAGCCCTCAAAGCATCATGTTCTGAGGTCAAAGAGAGGATAAAAAAGGTCATGTAAAACTAAACTAGGGCTGTTTTCAACACAGAAAGTATTCCCACTTTAAAAAGTAGCTATCAGCATATCAAGAGGAACGAGCAGCCAACATCTCTGAATGCAGACACCTCTATTTATAATGCAGAACGGCCCTGTTCATTCCTATCTCTGTAGTCTCTCATGCCCACCGCTCATGTTTACTCACACACACTGTTTGCATTCACACAGACACTGTTTGTGATGAACAACAACAGCCTATTATGTATAATGCAACGCTCATGTCATCATCACTTCTGTCTGAGATATCCAGTGAACACTGATATTAATATTCTCATTTAGTTAGTGCATAACATGTAGCATTTCATTAAGTTAGAGCTTCTCATGCATAATCTTTTGTGACAGAACTCTAGTTATTAGTTGTGATTTACAGTGACGCTGCTGTTATTTGTTAAACTGAAGTTTTAATGTTAAAGTTTGGCTTTTAACATTCTGCACCTTCCTCTAAAGAGAGTTATTATCCATGCATTAGTGGGAAACAGCCAGCGCTAAATTAGCTCAGGAAGATCTTGTTTCTTGTGTGAATTCAAATGGATTTTTATATGTTGCATATATAAGAAGCATTACAGAACAAAGCACTGCTTACAATGGAGAAAATTCCTTGTACCTCGTCATAGTTAATGACAGTTGCAGTGGGAATGTTTGGTCCGAGCGATCGGCTCACTTCCCCCACAAAACTCGGCTTCTATGGAGGACAGGATGAATGACGGTGATGTAAACACAGACACTAGTCACACATCAAGACAAATGTGTGATAAATGGTGTTATAGTGTTACTCTGACAGTGTTAATATGGTGCGGACGTATATTTGACACATGAAATGTATTAGCATGTGAAAAGAATGATTCTTAACATTGACATTTATGCATTTGTTCTTAAATGTGAAGTTCCTTGCTGATGCATAGCTACTATATACACTCACCGAAAGGATTATTAGGAACACACACTAATACTGTGTTTGACCCCCTTTCTCCTTCAGAACTGCCTTAATTCTACGTGGCATTGATTCAACAAGGTGCTGAAAGCATTCTTTAGAAATGCTCCTGTTCCACCACATCCCAGAGATGCTCTATTGGGTTGAGATCTGGTGACTGTGGGGCCATTTTCGTACAGTAAACTCATTGTCATGTTCAAGAAACCAATTTGAAATGATTCGAGTTTTGTGACGGCGCATTATCCAGCTGGAAGCAGCATCAGAGGATGGGCACATGGTGGTCATAAAGGGATGGACATGGTCAGAAACAATGCTCAGGCAGGCCGTGGCATTTAAGCGATGCCCAATTGGCACTAAGGGCCTAAAGTGTGCCAAGAAAACATCCCCACACATTACACCACCACCACCAGCCTGCACAGTGGTAACAAGGCATGATGGATCCATGTTCTCATTCTGTTTACGCGGAAGAGATTTTAGGATATGAGTGGTACCCGGTGGGGTCTTCTGCTGTTGTAGCCCATCCGACTCAAGGTTGTGCGTGTTGTGACCTCGGTTGTAACGAGTAGTAATTTCAGTCAAAGTTGCTCTTCTATCAGCTTGAATCAGTCGGCCCATGACCTTTGACCTCTAGCATCAACAAGGCATTTTCTCCCACAGGACTGCCGCATACTGGATGCTTTTCCCTTTTCACACCATTCTTTGTAAACCCTAGAAATGGTTGTGCGTGAAAATCCCAGTAAGTGAGCAGATTGTGAAACACTCAGACCGGCCCGTCTGGCAGCAACAATCATGCCACGCTCAAAACTGCTGAAATCCCCTTTCTTTCCCATTCTGACATTCAGTTTGGAGTTCAGGAGATTGTCTTGACCAGGAACAACCCCTAAATGCATTGAAGCAGCTGCCATGTGATTGCATGGGTGAAAGTTGGCAAAACTGAAAATACTGAAACTTAAAGCTGGGGGCCTGGGGGCCAGGGGCCTAGGGGGCCGGAGGCCCCCTGGAAGCTCCTGCATTCCTTGCAAATTATTGTGTAGAAACGACCTCTCCTGGCAACTTGCAGCTACTATAAAAAGGGTGTGAAATAAGTATTTCAAGTTAGCAGTTGAGAAAATATTCACCAATTTTGGGAGTTCTAAATTATTACTAGAATCCTTCAGAAGTATTGTATTCTATAACTCTGTCATTGGTTTTGCTTCTGCATCTGTTGTTCTATAACTAACATTTATATTTAATTTTGGTTTGTTACTTAATTCACTTTCTCTAATCACCACAATCCATTACATCATCATCAAAAAAGACACAAATACAGGTGTTTGTTAACAGTGCATTTTAGTATTGTATTTTCATTGGTAGCACATGAGTTTTACATGTGAAGTGTAATATGAATTGAAATATTGAATATGCACTACTATGAACACAAAATTGCACACCAAGCCAACAGTCCCGACAACATGCAATTACAGAAACAAGTATACCCATAAAATAAACAAGCACAACTGTAATACTGTGATTTGAAAACAAAAGGTCTTCATACTTTCTCGGAGTGCTACTCATGTCAGTGAAAACCTAGTAAACTAACACTGGTTAAAAACTAATAGCAAGTAAACAATTTTAGCATTAATGAAGATCCATCTAAACTTGTTTTAAACATCCAATAAATGTCACTGTCTTCAACAATACACAAAGATATACACTATTTACAATGCTCTTGACTTTGACTGTCTTCAACAATACACAAAGATATACACTATTTACAATGCTCTTGACTTTGCTATCTTAGCTTCAAGCTGCTTCGTGTTATAACCAACCGGCAAATTCTTCATTTTTTTCAGATTACTTTTAAAATTTGCGAGCGTTGTTTTCTTGTACCTGTTGTTGTCCTCAAGCGAGTGTAAATTGAAAAATACGATTGGACGCCGGAGTCTCACTGACCAATCAGAATCGCCGACACAACTGCACTCCGCGCGGTTCGTCTGTCGCCCACCCGGAACTTCTCGGGTAATTCTCTACGTAATCACATTATCTCCGAAGATCGCCGAGTAGGTACGATTGGTCTGTCGCCATGGACATTGGTCTGTTGGTCTGTCGCCCTGTACCCCCCCCCCCCCCCGAACTGAAATCTCAACGGATTTACGCGATTTGGAAAAACGGTTCCTGGCGAGGTTCAAAATACGGAATTCCGTCATAATACGGAAAACTTTCACCCATGTGATTGGTTGATTAGATAATTGCATTAATGAGAAATTGAACAGGTGTTCCTAATAATCCTTTAGGTGAGTGTGTGTGTGTATAGTGGGTATATAGAACTTATTTCGATGCATATATCGAATATCCATATATTCTTCAAAATACGTATATGGAGATATAAAAACCACAAACAGAAATGAAAACAAAGTTTTCATTTATAAAGGACAGCTAAAATACATTAAAATTAAAAGTGTATACTTAAATCATGTATATTTGCATTTATTTAAAAGTATTTATAGGAGAAACAGCATTTCCAATTAGAAATTTGATTTAATGTTGACATTCAAAATAGCTTTTCTTTTAAAGACCTTTACAAAAAAACTAAATATTTAAATCTCTCTCCCGTTGCACAAGAGAGAAACCATTTACGTGCTTTTGCTATTATAATTAAGAAACGCTGGCTCTGTTGATATGAAGGGTAGCAGAGATTTATTTGAGAGTAGAGACAGATCTAACTGTGTTAGAACAAAGTACCGGTACGCCATGTTATCTACGAGGATAATCGGCTTCCTTATTTCTTCTCAATCTCCATCAATCAGTGTTTTGTAAAAGCCCACACAAGCACTATTACAAACCAAACTTTTAATTACAAAACCACTATTATAAACTTTATTGTGTCACATAACTAAAGCAGATGAGCAATTCTATAATCGAATTGTGTCTGTCAACCCTACAAATTTATGACACTTCATACCTGTTGTCCAAAACGAAGTGGTTCATCTTTAAATTGCAACTTCTTCTCAATATCTTGTAAGAGTGCTTCCCTGCTTTCGCGGATGTCGTTATCGGACATGAGTCTGGAAACTCTTTGATTCTTCTTCTGCGTACTTTGAGGCCTGAAGATGGAGTGAGAAACACAAGACGATTCAGCAAAGCCTAACCATAACCAGCCCTTAAAATCACAGGGTTTATCAAAAAGATTCACTATAACCCTTAAATCTCACTGGCTGATTGGAATGTAGTTCCTTGTCTTATATACGTTTACATTCATGCATTTGTCAGACACTTCTATGTAAAGTGACTTGCATTGCATTCAAGAAACACATTGACATTCTAATCAGTTCTTGCTTTCCCTGGGAATCAAACCCATGACCTTGCCGTTGCAAGTGCCACTATATAGAATGTCAATGTGTTTCTTGAATGCAATGCAAGTCGCTTTGGATAAAAGTGTCTGATAAATTCATGAATGTAAATGCCACCAGCCATATAACAGTGAAAACACAGCAAGCCAGAAATCATCAATGACAGGGATAGAGTAAATGAAATGTGTTTGCTTACCCAGGCGGGGCTCTTTTAGGCAGCCCCATGGCATTGGTTGGAGGAGATGTCGGCAGTGAAGGAAGGACAGAACTAAGGAAGGCCACTGGATTTTGGATGGGACTGGGGCTGGAGCTGCTAGACGTTGGTGAAGAAGCTTGTGTTGGTGACTGAGGTCGAAAAGAAAACACTGAATTCACCATCCCAGACGGCATTAGAGGTGGTGAGGACACATATGGTGGGCTGTTTGGTGACTCCAGAACTCTTGTTGGAAACTTTCTTGGGGACGGAGCAAACTGGTTAATGGGTGACGTGAGCTCCTGTGTCGACTTCGGGAATATCTGTGCAGCTAATTCGTGGAGCATTGGAACAGGAGACTCCGTTGGAGAAGGACTCCTGAGCATCTGGGCTGCGATGAACTCTTTTGGCCTGGTGTAGCTGAAGCTCTGGGAGGAGATGGGAATTATCTCAGGAAGTGGAGGCTGGGTGTTGTTCAACGGAGGTGGAGATATTGGACTCAGGATAGGTGGAGGTGGATTTCTCACCAGATGCGGGGAGGTGATGATACTCAGGGGTGGATATGACACACTTTGAGAATGTGTGTCTTGTGGAGCAATACTGGGATGACTAATTGAGGTGATGTTTAACTTTGGTGCAGTGTTGATCACCGCTGCTGCATCAGGGGTCTTCAATGCTTGTGTTTTGGAAACATGCATGCCATTAATGGGATCAGAGTTCATCTGCAAGGTTGGATTCAAGTTTATTTGTGATATATGACTGGAAGGAGTAATGGGTGGCATATTGATCACATGGTTAGGATATGGTTGTGTGGACGGAGCCATGATAAGTTGAGAAAAAGGTGTAGAATATCCCACATTTGATTGAGGCATAGGGATGTTGGGAGCACCTGTAGGTTGAGTTACTGGGATCATATTTGGCATAGGAGCCACATTGGGTGAGATGGAGGCCAACTTGGGCGAGATAGGCCCCACATTGGGCAAGGGTGAGATAAGCCCCACATTAGGCGAGATAGGGGCCACATTGGGAGAGGGTGAGATAGGCCCCACATTGGGCGAGATAGGGGCCACATTGGGAGAGGGTGAGATAGGCCCCACATTGGGCGAGATAGGGGCCACATTGGGAGAGGGTGAGATAGGCCCCACATTGGGCGAGATAGGCCCCACATTGGGCAAGGGTGAAATAAGCCCCACATTGGGCGAGATAGGGGCCACATTGGGAGAGGGTGAGATAGGCCCCACATTGGGCGAAATAGGCCCCACATTGGGCAAGGGTGAGATAGGCCCCACATTGGGCGAGATAGGGGCCACACTGTGCACCACAATTGTTTGGGGCACTAGGGTAGAAGGAACAATACTTGATGGAACAGTATTTAACAAAGTAGTAGGAACTAGGCTTTGTTGAGGTGTTGGAAGGAGGTTGTGTAAGGTTGTGGCTGATGGAGTAAGTTGGGGCAATGGTACTGATCTGGTTAAAGGCATGCTCATTTGGGATACAGGAGCAGCTTTTAATGTGGGAGCAGGTGCTGCAAGGATGGGTGTAGGGATCAGCTGTCGAACTGGATCAGAGTTAATTATCAGAGGTGGTTGAAGTGGTGATGGATTTGATGTGATAGGCGGTGGCTCACAGCTTGTCCTGTCTAAAAATGGCAACTCTTGACTTGGTGAGACGTTCTCCTGCTGCTGTTCCAAAAGCACCTGGTTGTGGAGGATCTGAAGCTGCACTGGGTCTCTAAGATAAGACAAAAAGAAGGAGAAAACAAATGTGTTGCATCTAGTTCAGAAGGTCCTAAAATGTCATCTTGCAACATTTTGAAGTTGGTACTTACAATTTTGGTTTGGCCAACACCGGTGGTGGTTCTTTGGATGACATTTCTTTATCTTCTTCTTCTTCATCCTCCGGGAGTTTAAAGGTTACGCGGAGACCCACTCGAGAACTAGAGCGGGGTTCATTGTGATTCCCTAACACACCCTCGGGCCTTGTCTTGAGGCAAGAAGTTGGTGGATCTGGTAAGGGTTTAACAGGTTGCTCTTTGTGGTTACTGGAGTTTACTGGTGGGGGACTAATTACAGAAAGGCTGGAGGTAGAGTTTGAACCATTTTGTGATGGTTCAACCCAGGCATTTGAGTCCAGAGGGATGCAGGAGGCTAATCCATTGGATGAACTTTGGGCCACTTCTGTGGATGGCTTACAACCAAACCCTCCTGGATCAAAGTGTGTAGTGTTAGAGCCGAGAGACTTTTGGTTATATTCAGAGTTCAGTGAAGAAGCATTGAAGCTGAGTGGGTCTAGCTGAGGTAAACTACTCCTAAAAGGATCTGAGCTGTATTTTCCAATGCTGAAAGGGTTTAAACTAGGTAGGCTAGTGCTGAGGTCATGGCGAAACGAATTAGTGTTTAGGGTGTCTGAACGAAGCGTTCCAGAGTCCAGAGAGTTTGACTGCTTAAAGCTTGAGCTCAAAGGGTCGAGACAAATCATACTTGAGTGAAGCTTATTGTTTACCAGAGGAACATCTGGCTTACGCTTAAAAGTTTCTGATATCAGGTCTGTTGCCGGCAGCTTTGGTGGGGAGGATTCCACAGTTAAAGTGCTTGTTGTTGTGGGGTTGGTCTTGTTATTTGTGTGTCCTATTTATGCAGACAAAAATATTTTTCACAATTAGACTTGAGATATAAGCAGTTTTATGCTTTAACATTTTGCAATGCAACAACTAACCCAATAATCAATATCAATATCACCTTTCACTCTCAACACTGCGATGCTGGAAACTGTGCCATATTTATTGCTGGCTGTGCAAGTAAATGTCCCAGAATCCTCTGGAAAGACCTCCGCAATAACCAACGTACATATCTCTTCTGAAATCCACAACGAACAGAGAAATGGTAGACTGTTAGGTGGTTAGTGCCATGAAATAACTATCTTGTCAAAGCAGCGGTAATCAAATCCACCTACCAGATTCAGCCATAGATCTTGGTTCTGGGATGGGAAAAAAGCAGACTGTGTGGATTATCAGAAACCAATTGCAAGTAGAAAAACTCATGCACTAAAAGCTTTATTTTTACAAATTGACTTTTCAAGGGTAAGTCCAATCACATATCTTAATGTATGAATACGAAATTTAGACATACTCTTCTGGAGGATCCTGAAGTCTGGAGAATCTTCAATAAGTGTTCCCTCCCTGTACCAGTCCACTTTTGGGGAGGGAGTGCCTTTTACTCGGCACTCCAGCACTACCAGCTGACTCTCCAGAGCCAGGACATCCTGAAGGTACTGCAGCAAAAGAGACAATCGTGTTGAATGACATCCCGACATACGAATATTCTGAGATAGGGCGATCCTTAGATCAGTTTTTGCTTTGAGAGAGGAGTAAAGATTTGAGATACGAGCAGCTTAGAGATGCAGATGCTAGGTGTTCGAGCAGCTCACGTGCCTCACTCCTTCACTTCACATGTTCATCGACTTCAGTACGCATCTCCCGCAAGTCTGTGGTGTATGTTTTATACATTTATGGGGTAATTGATTTTACACCTTGGTTTTACAGCGGGGGTTACCAGGAGCGACGAGTGATTCACGAGAATTAAGCTGGGAGCAGCACAAGTTATGTGTGTTCAATAATGATAAATAAGAGGTCATGAGGCATATCCTATTGTGCATAATCTATCCAATACACTAGACGGGAAGAAACGCTACACTTCCATATTGTGTTTGCGTTATCTACATAATCTACACTATCCCTCCCTCCTTTTCCTCCTCTTCCTCCTCCTCCACACATGATGCTACTGTATTGTCTGTCTTGAAAGTAAGAATTCATAATAAAAACAACATTTTAATTTATAGTTACGAGTTACATGCTCGTCCTGGAACGAATTATGCTCGTATCTCAAGGTATTACTGTATTATGAAGATAATGTTAGGGGTGTTCGCTCATGCAATGCTACCACCACGACTGCTATAAGTATTTGTGGATTTCTGCCTGGGTCCTGCTTTATAAGTACTGATTGGATCTTAGTATGTTGCTGGGCATTTTAATTGCCATTCTGCAGGGTTACAAGGGCATTGCTAGTCAACGAGGTCATCAACAAGTTTCTTGAAATGACTTGCACTGGATATATTTGCCAGCTTTATTGTCTGCCATGCAAAAATCCAGGTAATTTGATTGCATAATCACCTTTGCAAACAAAAGGTTAAAACCTGTATGTGGCGAGCAGGGCGGGGTCGAGGGACCGTGAGAGCGTCACGAGAGCCGGTGGCGTGATTGAGAATGAGCGATGACCCATGAGACTTTACAGAGTGATGGATTCTTGCATAGTCAATACAAGATCTTGAACTAAAATTGTTGAAATTAAGTGTTGTGATTTTATCTCCATCAAGAGGTGCATCAATCTTTGGTCAAGATCTTATATTGACAATGCAAGAGCCAAACAGTCTAAGTCTACTCCAGGAAATTCATGTGTAAAAATGATCTTCCAAACTATTTTTATATTTCACTGCCCACATGTACAACACGTAAAAGCCTTTGCACTGGAAATACAACACTGACTGTGTTTGCTCTACCTTTGTAAAAACAGGAGCTGCCATTATGGGTCTTACGTCGAAGCCCTGAAGAAAACTACTGCTACCATTTAGATTCTGAAAAAGAAAATGTATATTGTAAAATAATCGCATGCATTAGTGGGTACAGTCAAAACTGTAGATTTGGTGTGTGTTTTGTACCTCCGGAATGCTCTGTTGAGATGTTAACAGTATATCAGAGATACTTTGGCTTGATTGAAGTGACGGTGGTGCAATGGAGAAGGGTGGAGAAGGTGGAGTGGGTCCCACCTCAAATATTGGCACTGGTGGTTCTAGTACAGGTATGGTTGGTTCTAGTACTGGTACGGTTGACTCTAGTATAGGTATGATTGGTTCTAGTACAGGTACGGTTGGTTCTAGTACAGGTACGGTTGGTTCTAGTACAGGTACGGTTGGTTCTAGTACAGGTACGGTTGGTTCTAGAACAGGTACGGTTGGTTCTAGAACAGGTACGGTTGGTTCTAGTACAGGTACGGTTGGTTCTAGAACAGGTACGGTTGGTTCTAGTACAGGTACGGTTGGTTCTAGTACAGGTATGGTTGGTTCGAGCACAGGTATTTCAGAGCTGATGACCGTGGTACTCAGAAGTTCTGTATCTTCTTGCTCAAGGAGCGGGTCGGCGGTCAGTAGTACTGGTTCTGCATCTGTTGGCTCAGCGCAGGTGGTTGTTAAAGTTGGTGTAGATGTGTAAGAATCTACCGAGACCTCAGCAGGCTTGGGCTGATCAGATAGTTTATGAAGTCTGAAAAAAAGTACGTTTGTATGTTTTCAACTAGATCCTTTGGGTTCCATGAACGTAGTGCAATGGGTACATATATATTAGGGGTGTAACGGTACAAGTATTTATCCCGAACCGTCTCGGTACAGTGCGTACAGTCAGGCTGCGAATACAGTCTGTCACAGGCGATCTAATCCAGAAGGGGGCGCTCACAGTAATGCGACGCTGTTTGCTAACCGGCACAACTGTAAAAAGAGCAGAAGAAGAAGAGACCAAAACAAAACAAGCGGCGCGCAAGAGTTCGCTAGAATCGATTAATTTTTGTGACGCGCTCCACAAACTTCACGGAAGGAATCCAGGATGGTAGAAAGTAACATCCGGTTTATTTTCTTTATTTTACAAAAGCAGGTTTTGTTTTTATTGTGAGTGTACACAATTAAAAATAGACCCTTTACAATTTCAACTGATCTCTTACACTTATCTGTGAGCATTTTAAGTTGTTTACACTGTCCAAAATCATTATTTTGCTGTGGAATTGTGCCGATTAATTGTTTTCAGTCGTGGAAGTCTCACTACTTGTTTGATTCAATGTGTTACAGGGTTTGATTCAATGTGTCTGTTTGTTCAGGTTCAGTTGAGCCAGTTTTACCCATGTGCTTCTTTGCTTCGATCTCAGTCACCTGTCCTCATTAGTTCCCTCGTTTCACTCTAGTACAAGTTCTCCCTGTTCTGTTCAGTTCATTGTCCTGCCTCGTCGGTGTTTATAGCTGTGTGGATCTGTTTCTCTTGTGTTATTCTCAGAGTTTAATGACTTTCTACAGCCACACCGTGAATACAGTCCAGTGATGAAATAAGTGTGTCCTGAAAACGGGACTCAATTGCTGTCTCCTCATGGAAACGTGAAGTAGGTGCCACTTTTTCCTCCTTTTACTTAATTTATTGAAAAAGTGTTATGCTGAAGTTTGCTCACCTGCCATTTAGACGCTTTTATCCAAAGCGACTTCCATCGCATTCAAGAAACACATTTATACTCTAATCATCCTGGGAATCGAACCCATGACCTTAGCGTTGCAAGCGCCACGCTCTACTGTTTGAGCTAGAGGAAAGCTAAATGCCGCAAGGTGGAACAAATTGTAATTTCAGTGCTGTATGCTCAAAATAAATGAAAAGAAACCAAACACTGGGGATTTGATGCTTTTGTATTGCTGTATTGAACTGTGATCCCAAAACTGTGACTTCTGTGTACCGTTACACCCCTTATATATGTGTGTGTGTGTGTGTGTGTGTGTGTGTGTGTATGTATATATATATGCATGTAATTCAATGTGGGAAAATCAGGAAACTCACTGTGTTTGATAATGTTGTTCTCCGTCAGAATCTGATGAAGATGCCCCTATCATGTAATGAAATGATGCAAACTTGATTTCTGACTGCAGCTGCAATACTTCAATCATTCACATCAAATGGTCATTAATTCATGTGCTTACCCTCAATGTAGATTTCTGCTGAGGTGGAGTCTGTGCCATAAAAGTTGGAGGCGAAGCACGAGTATCTGCCGGTATCTTCCTCAAATGCCTCGGCTATGATCAGAGAGTGTCGCTCGCCGTTGGTGATGATCTGAATATCAGGACTGTTTTCCAACTCTTTACCCTCACAAAACCACCTGGAAAACACAATCAGAGCGTTACGTTTGGGACGGGAATACACGTCAAGCACAGACAATAATATAAATACATTCACGAAAATCATGCATGAATGCATCTGGTTTCATGTTGCATTCTGACCTTTAACAGACTGAAACAAAGACATGAATGATTCAGCCCAGCTCATTTACAACAAAAATTGTGACACTAAATGAGGCCCTTTGAAAGCAGGCCACAGAGTTCATTAATACAAACCTTACACAACAAAAGTCAACATTTTTTGAACAAAATCATGTAATGGATTTGAGATTTTGATTGGCAGACGCAGGGAGTTCGAAAGCACTAATATGGACCATGTAAATGCAAAATGTCACAAAGGAGATCTAGCAATCTAGTTAATTGTCTAAGCAAGACATAGTTGTTGATGCATAAAATCTCAAAATAGCCAAATATCAGATCAGTTTATCATTATCACAGTATCCACACAAATTAAATGGAGTTAAAAAGCAGAAGGTTTAATGTAGATTTTGGACATTAATTGGTCAAAAACATCAATATACAGGTCACAAATACCTCTTTCAAAACGAAGGCTACATTTCCTTTTATTATGGAAGTACTTGACTTTTTTTACTGACTAAATGTATTAATAGCACAAGATTCATTTTTAGTTCA
Organism: Rhodeus uyekii; assembly: GCA_037043235.1. Classification (NCBI taxonomy): domain Eukaryota; kingdom Metazoa; phylum Chordata; class Actinopteri; order Cypriniformes; family Acheilognathidae; genus Rhodeus; species Rhodeus uyekii. The sequence goes on along the minus strand of JAWRVZ010000257.1, from coordinate 165,170 downwards.
CCAAATGCAATAAAGACAGAATTATCCTTGCATTTATTGCATTTCTTTAGTCGTTTAATGGCAGTAATCGGTTATCAGATATCAAGCTGCTGAGGTGAAGTTATTTTTAGCAGCTTATGTCAATTAAAACTAATTCAGTCCCATCACAAATCAACCAAAACCAGAAGGTTCACACCGTAACACAAGACAAAGTACAACAGGAAGCACTCAGTAATAAATCAATGGGTTGAAAGAATATCATCGCATCCAATAAAACTTCACCTCAGCCTTACCTACAACAATTATTTCACTTCCACCCCTTCCGATCTCTTAAAATTCCCTTCCTGAATTTGAAAGCGATTCTGAAGAGTCAAGTTGTGGTTCATGCCAAGGGCGAGACATGGCTGAAATACACTGAGCCAATGAGGGTCATTTGCAGTGAGTAAGACTCTACTTTGAGCTGCGGGGGAGAGACATCCAGCCCTCCATCTGCACCTGTTCCGTCTATTTCCCTCTCGACTCGCAGGAACCCCTGATCAAGCCGGACGGAAGCATCCCTGACCGACGTACAGAGCTAAACATAGAACAGCCTCTCATTCAATCACCAACACAACAAACACTAATAGATCTGTCAGCCGCTCAATGCACATTCATCTCTGACAGGGAAACTCTTGAGGTTTTTAAGGCATGCTATCACATCTCAAATGTGGGACTTCCTTACATGACGGTCAGATAAACAGTCTCATATATAGATAAAATGACTCTTCATTGAAAAAGTGAAGTTCTGATTCTCACAGGAGTTTAGGGATGATCTAATATTTCTGACATCACAGTCTCTGGGTCAGCTGAAGGTGTGTAACGCAGCTGTCGAGACGCATCGCTGTCACATTCAGAAAAGCACGGCTTTCCTTGAGCTGTCAGTGCAGCTGAGTAACGTTACACTGAGCTTTCATCAATGGCAAACTGATAGCAACGTAATCACGTACAGAAAAGAAGTTGATAAACAATGGGAGGCATTAAATCTTATATAATTCATTATAGTAAACTGAATAATAACTGCAAGGTGTTTAACAGACATCTAAATATCTTGAACTCATGCTACCACTATGCACACATATTTTTCAGCTGTCGCAAGACATCTTTGTGGTAACCATTATTAAAAATAATTGTGCTAGTTATTAAATGCAAAATTGTTAAATGCATGTTTAATTTATAAGAAGATATTAAATACAAAATCATTAAATGCATGTTCAATTTATGTTATTAACTGCAAAATCATTAAATGCATGATAAATTTATATTAAGTTATTAAATGCAAAAACATTAAATGCATGTTGAATGTATTTGATGTTATTAAATGCAAAATTGTTAAATGTGTGTTCAATTTATATAATGTTATTAAATGCAAAAAACATTAAATGCATGTTAAATGTATTTGATGTTATTAAATGCAAAATTGTTAAATGTGTGTTCAATTTATATGATGTTATTAAATGCAAAAACATTAAATGCATGATAAATTTATTTGATGTTATTAAATGCAAAATTGTTAAATGCATGTTCAATTTATATGAACTTATTAAATGCAAAAACATTAAATGCATGTTAAATTTATTTGATGTTATTAAATGCAAAAAACATTAAATGCATGTTCAATTTATATGATGTTATTAAATGCAAATATATTAAATGCATGTTCAATTTATATGATGTTATTAAATGTAAAATTGTTAAATGCATGATACATTTATATGAGGTTATTAAATGCAAAATTGTTAAATGCATGTTCAATTTATATGATGTTATTAAATGCAAAATTGTTAAATGCACGATAAATCTATATGAGGTTATTAAATGCAAAATTGTTAAATGCATGTTCAATTTATATGATGTTATTAAATGCAAAAACATTAAATGCATGTTGAATGTATTTGATGTTATTAAATGCAAAATTGTTAAATGTGTGTTCAATTTATATAATGTTATTAAATGCAAAAAACATTAAATGCATGTTAAATGTATTTGATGTTATTAAATGCAAAATTGTTAAATGTGTGTTCAATTTATATGATGTTATTAAATGCAAAAACATTAAATGCATGATAAATTTATTTGATGTTATTAAATGCAAAATTGTTAAATGCATGTTCAATTTATATGAACTTATTAAATGCAAAAACATTAAATGCATGTTAAATTTATTTGATGTTATTAAATGCAAAAAACGTTAAATGCATGTTCAATTTATATGATGTTATTAAATGCAAATATATTAAATGCATGTTCAATTTATATGATGTTATTAAATGTAAAATTGTTAAATGCATGATAAATTTATATGAGGTTATTAAATGCAAAATTGTTAAATGCATGTTCAATTTATATGATGTTATTAAATGCAAAATTGTTAAATGCATGATAAATCTATATGAGGTTATTAAATGCAAAATTGTTAAATGCATGTTCAATTTATATGATGTTATTAAATGCAAAAACATTAAATGCATGTTCAATTTATATTAAGTTATTAAATGCAAAAACATTAAATGCATGTTGAATGTATTTGATGTTATTAAATGCAAAATTGTTAAATGTGTGTTCAATTTATATAATGTTATTAAATGCAAAAAACATTAAATGCATGTTAAATGTATTTGATGTTATTAAATGCAAAATTGTTAAATGTGTGTTCAATTTATATGATGTTATTAAATGCAAAAACATTAAATGCATGATAAATTTATTTGATGTTATTAAATGCAAAATTGTTAAATGCATGTTCAATTTATATGAACTTATTAAATGCAAAAACATTAAATGCATGTTAAATTTATTTGATATTATTAAATGCAAAAAACATTAAATGCATGTTCAATTTATATGATGTTATTAAATGCAAATATATTAAATGCATGTTCAATTTATATGATGTTATTAAATGCAAAATTGTTAAATGTATGATAAATTTATATGAGGTTATTAAATGCAAAATTGTTAAATGCATGTTCAATTTATATGAGGTTATTAAATGCAAAATTGTTAAATGCATGTTCAATTTATATGATGTTATTAAATGCAAAAACATTAAATGCATGTTCAATTTATATGATGTTATTAAATGCAAAAACATTAAATGCATGTTAAATTTATATGATGTTATTAAATGCAAATTAGTTGTAAATGCATAACAACGCTTCCTTTCACCACAGTTACAACTAAACCAAGCGTGTTATTGAGTTTCTAGCGAAGCACAAGTACATTTCCACAATCTGAGTCACACAGCTCTTTAAGACTTTACAAGTTATGAGAGACTGAAAGATAATCAGCCGTAGAAGTTTATCCAGCCTCGAGTCAAACGCTTTTCATTTCTCCTGCTGTGCAATTAACTTTTTGAACACAATAAAAGAGTAAACAAATCACTAAATTAAAGCTAAATCTAATATTAAAAAATGAATACAAATGATAAAACCACAACCAAATTGCTAAAGCTTCAAATCATTAATAAATCCTTAAATAGCATATAAAAATAAAAAAACTGATATCAGTCTAACAGTCCATTATCTCGTAAGGAAGTGACACTCATGGGACACAAAAATCCGATGTACCCATTTCATATTTTGTTTACTCGTACACTCATTGGCTAACTGCTCTCGACTGAAGATGCAGGACATTAATTTCGCCTGCATTCTCATAGCATCATATTTCCAATGTGGCAAAATTAGAAAGGCTGAGCTCAGACTCCATGTTATACGCTCCGCTTTCACAAGACCTCTTTGTGCTAAAAGCCAACGCGTGATCATCCAGATTTTCATCATGCATTTGCTAGTAAAACCCATCGCCAAGATGCTACGGTGTTACACTTTAGCATATAACATTATGGAAATAATATACTTTAAAAGAATATACCATTTAATTCATTATAATTGCAATTAAGTGAAATGTTTTATGGTTTAAATTTATATTAAATACTGTCAAACGGTTAATTTTTGACCCTCTTAAGTGCATCTTTAAATGTGACAATTAATCACTTGTAATGTCTTTCAAATACGGTTAACGATAAACATTTGACTTCAATGTCATTTCTATTGTACATCAAAAGATTAGCAATAATTATATAATAAGCAGGTTTAATTCGTTAACTATGTTAGATAACATAAACTAACAATGAACACAATAATTAATCTCAATTAAAGTTAATTTCGACAATTAATAATAAATGCACCTAACTTAGCGAATAATCGAATTTTGTATTAACTAAATTAACATTAACAAAGATGAACAAATTATGTAAAACACAGTGTTACTGTAATACAAATTTTAATATGATGAAATTGGATATTGAGTATTTTGGTGGGAAATTGCACGAGTCACTCGCACATATTCGACAACAGATTAAAGTGTGTCTGGTGTGAGGCAGGGGTAAGTTGTCACAACAAGCGGCAAAGACCGACATGGAGAATCAACTGTTTTAAACAAACGGCAAATAAAAGAGAGGTTTACTGACCAAATAACCACATTCATCCTCAGCCACACAGAGCCAAAGCACAACCAAAACAATGTTCTTCCACAAAATGCATGCAGTTTGTTTTTGCAACCACTAGAGGGCTAAAAGTTTCATAGTGTACCTTTAAGTGAAACTAAATCCATAAAATGATCTCATGATTGCATCACTTAAAAGGTTGTACATATGAAGAGCCTGATGGATCCCTTTAAGTTTCAGGAAACCATATGGAACACAGAAAAGTTTGTTATGCGGCTGCTTTCCGCAATAGTAATAGCAAAGTTTCCCAGGGAAAGCAAGAACTGATTAGAATGTCAATGTGTTTCTTGAATGCGATGATAAAGCGTCTGATAAACGCATGAGTGTGAATGTAATGTTTGACTAGTTACTGTATGCATGAATAGAAGTGAAACTCACCGAACTTCAGGAGCCGGCAGTCCTCTGACGATGCAATCCAACTGGACTTTACTTCCCTCGGGAACCTCCCTGCTTTTGAGTTTCTGTATGAAGTGTGGAGGTTCACACACGGGTTCCTCCGCTTGTATCAGAGCGTGAAGCTCCGGCTCCGGCTCTGTCTCACACAACGGCTCCGGCTCCTGCGGCTCCTCTGTATCCACAACTTGATTTTTCTCCATTGGCTCCTCCAGCTGTTGGTTGAGTAAAATCGGCCGCTCTCGATCTTCTGCATTAATGGCGTAGGAAGTGCTATCAAGTTGCGCTTTGTTCTGGTTTCGGCTCCGGTGGGCTTTGCAAGATCGAGGCCGAATTCGCTTAGAACTGTTGGACTTAAACAGAGATGAAAGCTCCTCGATGAAGTCAGCTGCCTTGTTGAGGAACTCCTTCTTGGATTGGGTCTCCAAACCATAAGGAGCGTTTCTTTGGGGTCTTTTGAAATCTGCCGCAGGTTCCCTGGAAGCTCTGACAGTCCGAACGGTGTTTTCTTGGATTGAAGGCTGGATCGGCTGAACGACATCTGTTTCTGGAGATGGTTTGTTGAAAGAAACATTATAATGGCTCATTTGTGGAGATCTCTCCTCACGTTCTCGTGGATCATTGCTGATCGCTTTGCAGGCCAGATCGACGCTCTTGTCCAGTTCTTCTTGGCTCAGGAAGGCAGAAAGGTCCGGGAACTGTGCTTCCACTCTCCCGGCAGGATCCTGGGCTCTCTCTTTGAGCGTCCCGTACACCAGACGCCGAGGGCCGTCGATGGGCTCGCCGTGTCTGTGATGAGCTCTGGCTTCGGCCAGGTAACTCTCCCGTAAAAGCTGCGATAAGGACGTGGGCTGATCCGTGTTGTTCTCCTGCATGATGCTGGAACAAAATGGCAAAGATTAACAACATTAAGGAACGTTTTTTGCACATTTGACAAAGGTGAAGCATGTCATTTAACGCCTTCTTCTGCAACACACTGTAATAGTGCAATGATCTGAAACAGTAGAGTAGCTTTCTATAAATTAGTCTTCCATATTATATAAGACTAATTTATTAAATTGATTCAGTTTACATGGAGCAATAATTCAGAATGTCTACAAAGATACTGATATTGAATTTATACTGCAATCAGAGATTTTATATAAATATGCTGAACAAAACTAGAAAAATATTTGTTTTTTTATATATTACTAAAATTTTGTATTCATTTCCATATATATATATATAAGCAAACCTTTTTAGATGCGATTAATCGATTTGACAGGACACATATTTGTGTGTGTGTGTGTGTGTGTGTGTGTGTGTGTGTATGTGCAACAAAAAAGAAACATTTTACATAAATTTAATACTTTTCATTTTCACACACACACACACACACACACACACACACACACACACACACACACACACACACACACACACACACACACACACACACACACACACACACACACACACACACACACACACACACACACACACACACACACACACACACACACGTAAATAACTTAAATGTTTCATCAAACTTATATTTCCAGATAATAAAAGCCAGTTATTAAAATGATAAAAACGCTGCTGAATTTGAAGCATTTGCTTTGGATGTTTTGGAGATTTTTGTGCCACAACAACCAAAATTCCTCTTAAAACATGAGATGAATTGTTACATATTAAGAGTCCTGAATATCAGATGAAAGAACATCCATGAATTCTCCAGCTGTGTTTGATAACTAGATATGGATTTTAAACAACAACTTCTAACAAGACAGCAGTCACAAAGACTTTAAGAGTGAAAAACAAACATTCAGTACAAGAATTCATTCATTTCAACTGGGTCTTCACTGGGTCTGGAAATGAGGAATATAACATTTCCTGATATTTCAGGGTTTTCTATGAACATACTCAACTTAAACAGTGCAAAGTTGGAAAGCAAAACAACATTTTCATGACAATTACAAAAATGCAAAAACATTCTAAGCATCTGGTTTGGATGTTTTAAACGTTTTTGTCACACCAAACAGAATATGTTTAATATTTACCATCCAATTTCAAAACACAATCCAACTTTATATTAAGTGTCTTTATCTATTATGTAATTAATCATGTGATGCAATGCACTCAATGATTTGACACAGCACCTGTACTTCATAAACACCTGCATCTGTAATAGTTTTGTGCAATAATTACCACTTCTGTGTCCCAGAGCTTTGCAGAACAACAGAAATGGATTAAGCACATAGTATGTAACATCCTCTTAGATGCAAGAGTATTCATGTGCATATGTGTATTAGGTGATCGTCTAATAATGCGTTTATAATGCGAACAAACGCGTTACATTTAATACTAAAAAGAGAGTTTATGAGTGATAAAGCCAAAGGAACATTAAGCAAAGCATTGCTTTATTCTATATAGAGAACTAAGTATCAAACATGGTAAATAAAGTAAAATATTTGGGTTACATCGTTAGAAATGAGCTATTTTTAAAATGCATCATAGTTGCAACTGAAACCGCTTGCTTGTCGTGTTTTTAAATGCATTTTAACAATGAATTATGAGATCATGCAATGCATTATAAGACACATTACAAGGCATTGAAAATATTTGATTGAAATGATGATTAATATGTGACACATGATGTTAGAATAGCTCTTTTTAGAGCTTGCTTTACTTGCTCTTGTTGTGTAAATACAGTTGAAGAGAAAAAGCTCCAGGTGTCATTATAATGATGCGTTACGTTTTTGCTTAAGCCGAATGTTTGAACCTAATAACGCACACACTTTGCATGCCGTTATGTGTCAAACAAATATTATCATAATGGTCTCAACATGAAAGTTTGCATGCTTTAAAAAACATAATGCATGTTGCTCATAAATGCATGTTTGTATGTTTTCTTTTTGATGGGTCTGAAATAAAGAATTAATTGAATTGAATATATATAGTAACTAAAAAACCCAATTTAAAGCACGACCCAAAACACTTGAATCTTCCAGCGAAGTTTGGGAAAGGCCGTCAGCCTGTTGTTACTGAATCCAGAAACGGGATCCACTGCAGATGCTCCTGACACTCAAATCAGAGCAATTAACAGCAGCAGCGATGCCCTTCCAGCGGAGCAGCTGTCGGCGCAAACACACCGTCACGCCTAAATATAGTGCGGCTCACTTTACATCCAAACATTATACTGCTCGTATGCAAAAGCAGAATTCATCCATAAACTCCGTATATTTCTCATGTGTGTATAACAGTAGAGAGCGGCGCTTGCAACATCAAGGTCATGGGTTTGATTCCCAGGGAAAGCAAGAACTGATTAGAATATCAATGTGTTTCTTGAATGTGATGATAAAAGCAGCTGATAAATGTAAATGTGAACATGTTTTACTCAGAAAGGAAGTCTGGAATCGTTCTGACACTCAAACCTAAAATAGAAACACACAGAGCTGGGATGTACTTGCATGCATTACATGAAATCAAGGCACTGCGTTGAGACGTGTAGGTCTTCAGATGAAGCTGCTTTACCTTTGACTTCAGTGAGACCGTTCTGATCCACAGGTGTGTAGATCTCAGGTAAACTCCAGCTTTTCCCGACGGCCTGAGCGCTTCCCTAGTCTGGAGCAAAGATAACCTTGGGTTTCCAGCAGCAGCGGCACAGTGGCACTGGCACCATGAAGCAGAAACATCCGTCAGCGTGTGGTGGCAGCTTATCTGAAGGGAGGTGGAGGGATTTGAAGCGTGTGCCAGGGAATGACACCTCCTCGCTGGCCAGTGACAAACTCTGTTGACCACCTACGACAGTCTGGAGAGCACAGATGCAGTGCATTATGGGAAATAACAGGCCACAAAAAGGAGATTTTTAGGTTTGCATGCAAGCACAGATGATTCTGAACATTCATTATCATTTGCCTTAAAGCCTGTTTTGAACACAATTAAGATTTTCACCTACACTTTACTTAAAGCCTTTTTAAAAAAAATGCATTATAAGGGTATTAATATGTATTCTATAATGCATTATAAGGGTAATAATATGTATATTATAATGCATTATAAGGGTATTAATATGTATATTATAATGCATTACAAGGGTATTAATATGTATATTATAATGCATTATAAGGGTATTAATATGTATATTATAATGCATTACAAGGGTATTAATATGTATACTATAATGCATTATAAGGGTATTAATATGTATACTATAATGCATTATAAGGGTATTAATATGTATACTATAATGCATTATAAGGGTATTAATATGTATATTATAATGCATTATAAGGGTATTAATATGTATATTATAATGCATTACAAGGGTATTAATATGTATACTATAATGCATTATAAGGGTATTAATATGTATTCTATAATGCATTATAAGGGTATTAATATGTATACTATAATGCATTATAAGGGTATTAATATGTATTCTATAATGCATTATAAGGGTAATAATATGTATATTATAATGCATTATAAGGGTATTAATATGTATATTATAATGCATTATAAGGGTATTAATATGTATATTATAATGCATTACAAGGGTATTAATATGTATACTATAATGCATTATAAGGGTATTAATATGTATTCTATAATGCATTATAAGGGTATTAATATGTATACTATAATGCATTATAAGGGTATTAATATGTATTCTATAATGCATTATAAGGGTAATAATATGTATATTATAATGCATTATAAGGGTAATAATATGTATATTATAATGCATTATAAGGGTATTAATATGTATACTATAATGCATTATAAGGGTATTAATATGTATTCTATAATGCATTATAAGGGTAATAATATGTATATTATAATGCATTATAAGGGTATTAATATGTATATTATAATGCATTACAAGGGTATTAATATGTATATTATAATGCATTATAAGGGTATTAATATGTATATTATAATGCATTACAAGGGTATTAATATGTATACTATAATGCATTATAAGGGTATTAATATGTATATTATAATGCATTATAAGGGTAATAATATGTATATTATAATGCATTATAAGGGTATTAATATGTATATTATAATGCATTACAAGGGTATTAATATGTATATTATAATGCATTATAAGGGTATTAATATGTATATTATAATGCATTACAAGGGTATTAATATGTATACTATAATGCATTACAAGGGTATTAATATGTATATTATAATGCATTACAAGGGTATTAATATGTATACTATAATGCATTATAAGGGTATTAATATGTATTCTATAATGCATTATAAGGGTATTAATATGTATACTATAATGCATTATAAGGGTATTAATATGTATATTATAATGCATTATAAGGGTATTAATATGTATATTATAATGCATTACAAGGGTATTAATATGTATATTATAATGCATTATAAGGGTATTAATATGTATATTATAATGCATTACAAGGGTATTAATATGTATATTATAATGCATTACAAGGGTATTAATATGTATACTATAATGCATTATAAGGGTATTAATATGTATTCTATAATGCATTATAAGGGTATTAATATGTATACTATAATGCATTATAAGGGTATTAATATGTATTCTATAATGCATTATAAGGGTATTAATATGTATATTATAATGCATTATAAGGGTATTAATATGTATAATTTAATGCATTACAAGGGTATTAATATGTATATTATAATGCATTACAAGGGTATTAATATGTATTCTATAATGCATTATAAGGGTATTAATATGTATTCTATAATGCATTATAAGGGTATTAATATGTATATTATAATGCATTACAAGGGTATTAATATGTATTCTATAATGCATTATAAGGGTATTGATATGTATTCTATAATGCATTATAAGGGTATTAATATGTATATTATAATGCATTACAAGGGTATTAATATGTATACTATAATGCATTATAAGGGTATTAATATGTATACTATAATGCATTATAAGGGTATTAATATGTATATTATAATGCATTATAAGGGTATTAATATGTATAATATAATGCATTACAAGGGTATTAATATGTATTCTATAATGCATTATAAGGGTATTAATATGTATTCTATAATGCATTATAAGGGTATTAATATGTATACTATAATGCATTATAAGGGTATTAATATGTATTCTATAATGCATTATAAGGGTATTAATATGTATTCTATAATGCATTATAAGGGTATTAATATGTATAATATAATGCATTATAAAGGTATTAATATTCATATTATAATGCATTATAAGGGTAATAATATGTATATTATAACGCATTATAAAGGTATTAGTATTTATATTATAATGCATTATAAGGGGATTCACAATGTATATTATAATGCATTATAAGGGTATTAATATTTATATTATAATGCATTATAAGGGGATTCACAATGTATATTATAATGCATTATAAGGGTATTAATATTTATATTATAATGCATTATAAGGGTAATAATATGTATATTATAATGCATTACAAGGGTATTAATATGTATATTATAATGCATTATAAGGGTATTAATTCAAATTCAAGTTCAAGTTTCAAGTTTCAAGTTTTTTATTGTCACATTACCACAGCACATGTGCCTTGGTAAGTGAAATTCTTTGGAGCATGCTCCAGAAATTTGCAGAAACAGTTAACATATAACTATACAAACTTCAACAGGTAAAATGTGCAATGTGCACAAACATAGTCAGTACACACAGTGTACCATTGGCATGCTTACAGTTAGTGCTACACTACACATTATACTCAGAATATACATACAGTTAACATCACATTACACTATACATTGTTTACGCAATTACACAGAATATACAAACTACATTATTGACATATATACACATAAAAATAAAAATGCTGAAGTGCCACAGATTGTACGTGAACTGGAAAGAGATGTGATGGATGTGCCTGATGTAACAGGTAGATGTTAAATGCAGTGTGTATGTATATAGTGCAGTGTTGACTCAAAGTTAAGTGCGGTGTGTGGTGTGCCTTATTGTGGGGGTATGCTGTAGGGTGTATTAGTTTTGAATGTTTAGTAATCTAATAGCCTGTGGGAAAAAGCTGTCCCTAAGTCTGCTAGTGCGGGACCGGATGCTGCGGAGACGTCTTCCTGAGGGCAGCAGAGAGAGCAGTCTATGGGACGGGTGGCTGGAGTCACTGGTGATCCTCCGGGCTTTCCTTACACACCGCCTGGTGTAGATGTCCAGGAGGGAGGGAAGCTCACCTCCAACAATGTGGCTGGCAGTTCGCACGACCCTCTTCAGAGCTTTACGGTTGCCAGCGGTGCTGTTTCCAAACCAGGCAGTGATGCAGCCCGTCAGGATGCTCTCTATAGTACAAGTGTAAAACGATCTGAGGATGCTGGAGCTCATTCCAAACTTCCTCAGCCGTCTCAGGAAGAAGAGGCGTTGATGTGCCTTCTTCAGCACTGCGTCAGTGTGTGCAGTCCAGGTGAGATCCTCGCTGATGTTAACGCCGAGGAACTTAAAGCTGCTTACCCGCTCCACAGGTGTCTTGTCGATGGTGATGGGTCTGTGTTCTCGGCTCTGTCTCCTGAAATCCACCACCAGCTCCTTAGTCTTGTCGGTGTTGAGTGAGAGGTGGTTCTCCTGACACCATTTAGTCAAGGTGCTTACCTCCTCTCTGTAGGCCGTTTCATCGTTGTCAGTGATCAGGCCTATCACCGTTGTGTCGTCGGCGAATTTGACGATGACGTTGGAGCTGTGTGTGGCTGTACAGTCATGTGTGTACAGGGAGAACAGGAGTGGGCTGAGGACACAGCCCTGAGGAGCACCAGTGTTGAGGGTCAGCGGGGATGATGTTTTGTTGCCCATTCTGACCACCTGACTTCTGCCTGTCAGGAAGTCCAGGATCCAGCTGCACAGAGATCTGTTTAGTCCCAGAGTCTGGAGCTTCACAACAAGTGTAGTGGGCACTATGGTGTTAAATGCAGAGCTGTAGTCCACAAACAGCATTCTCACATAGGTGTTCCTGTTTTCCAGGTGGGAGAGAGCAGTGTGTAGGGTGAAAGCAATCTGTAAAGCATCTGTAGAACGGTTACTACGATACGCAAATTGTAGTGGATCCAGTGAGGAAGGCAGCACAGAGCAGATGTAGTCTCTGACGAGTCTCTCAAAACACTTGCTGTAAATGGGTGTGAGAGCTACGGGCCTCCAGTCATTTAAGCAGGTGGTTTTGCTTTTCTTTGGTATGGGCACAATGGTGGATTTTTTAAAGCACGAGGGAACCACAGACAGACAGAGGGAGAGATTGAAAATGTCTGTGAAGACACCGGCTAGTTGGAATGCGCATGCTCGGAGCACGCGGCCTGGAATGCCATCAGGACCCGCAGCCTTGCGGATATTTACCCGTCGGAAGGATCGGGTTACATCCGCGACGGAGACGGTGAGTGCACTCGCGTCTCCTGCAGCAGCCGCGGCAGCGCTCTCTGTGTGGGCGGTGTTGTGAGCCTCAAAACGAGCATAAAAGTTATTAAGCTCATCCGGCAGAGAGGCGGCAATGTTCACCATAGCTGGTTTAGTCCCTTTAATATGTATATGTATTAATATGTTTAATATGTATTAATATGTATATTATAATGCATTATAAGGGTATTAATATGTATATTATAATGCATTATACGAGTATTAATATGTATATTATAATGCATTATAAGGGTATTAATATGTATATTATAATGCATTTATAAAGTTATAATGCATAATAATTGCACAATAATTGTTACATCTGAAATCGGTTGTTTTTAATGCATTATACTTTCTAAACGCAAGTATTATAACAATTACTCATGAGATCAAACAATGCATAAGATGCATGACAAGGCAATATTAATGCATTAAAAATATTTTAGAATGCATTACATAAAGATAAAGGTTGAAGTCTTTTGCACTGTGACTTTACCCTCAGATTCCCATAATAGCAAAGAAAAAACATCTTAAAGAACCATTACCATTTCTGCATATATCAGCTGCTTTTATCATTGCATTCAAGAAACACATTGACATTCTAATCAGTTCTTGCTTTCCCTGGGAATCGAACCCATGACCTTGATGTTGCAAAGCGCCACTCTCTACTGTTAGACACACAGGAAAGCTTTTAGATTCTGACAAAAACAACAGGTGAGATCAAACATTTAGGTGACAATGGTTTATTTTCAAGTGTTCTTTTAGTCTTGGTAATGAAATGATCTTTCAGTTGAAGCGAGTTAAACAGGAATGACCCACAACACTCTGAACATGATGATTCATTCATTTCCTCCTCACATCAACATACGTTCCCTCATGACATTATATAAAGCTTGAATACACTTCATGTATATTCAAATATTGAACTAGTGATCTATTTAGCATTATATAATTGAACATGGTTTGTTATTGACTGAATGTTATTTGTTTCAGTGTGTGTTTCCTCCAGATGAATGATGAGCAGCCCTTTATTAATCCTGCATTCATGTCCTTTCGGCTCCAGGTTTAAATGTGTGACTTTTTAATCAAATATTTATGGAAATTCATTTTCGCCAGATAAGAAAATCATGCTCTATTGAGCCATAATAGTGATATAGATTATAAATCATAATTACAAATAATAATGTTTAAAAGATGAAATTTGCTTAATTTTTGTTATGGTTTTACTGTATCTCAATTATGACCTCATTATTTTGACTTTGAATGACGAGTTACATTTAAGTATTTCAACTATTTCATAATTATTTAAATACGTATTGAAACATTTTATCTCAATTTTGACTTTTATTCTGACTTTTTCATAACTATGACCTCATAATTAAATTATTTTAATAATCTCATAATTTTGACTTCTTAACTATGAATTTCTCATAATTTTGACTTTGTATGACAAATAAAAAAAATGTAAGTCGTGATTTTAACTTTTTTTTTCTATTCAACATTATTTCAATTTTTATCTTAAAATTGACCACGAAACTTTTCAACTTTCTATCCCAATTATGAATTTTCTCCCATAATTGTGACTTTTTATCTAAATTCAAACATCATAATAATGACTTTAAATCATCACTTTGATTTTTATCTCATAATTGTGACATAAAAGGGCATTATTTAATTTTATGTTTTGGAAATGGACTTCCATAAATTTGAGATTATCTGATGCACAAAAAAAAGAAAGAAAAAGATGATTTCCATATTTCACTTAAAATGTCTAAAAGGAAGAAAGGCACGTCATTATTAGGAAACATGGTCGTCAAATCAAGCAGAAGCGTTAACGAAAACTGACCCAAAATATGAACAATATGCATTTTAAAATAAGTAGGTAATAATCCGGATTCTGAATATCTTCATTCATCACGTTTCACCAGTCTCACCATCATAACATCCGTTCACAGAAGACTTTAGAAAAATAAGTTAAGAGAAGAAAGGGAAAGCGGCCGAAGCCAAACATGATGAAATCTGAGAAACCTTACCAATCCAGAACCAGAGAAGATTTCCAGAAATCCCACGCCTGGATCACTGCACATCTGCACACGCTTCATGGCCAGAGACAGAAGCATCACACACACACACACACACACACACACACACCGAAGGCCAGAGTGATGACGCTGCTCATGTTTGTGTAGTTCTGTAATGATTTGGAGAATCCCAGAGGAGCGTCTGAACAGATGAAGCGTCTGTTTGAGTCTTTCGTCCCGCTGAATTAGTGTAAGAATCCCCTTCGCTGTCACGATTCCTCGCTCGCGCGCTTCCTCGCCTGGTCGCCCCTGCGGAGACAACGGGTCGGGTGAAGCTCGTGGGGTTTCTGCCAGTGTTTGAGACATAAGCCGAGCTCTGAGAGTACCTGGAGAAGCCGGTCTGATGAAGCTCCGTCTGCAGCTTCTGGTCCTGAGCGGCGTAATACGGGAGCTGAGACTCCAGAGCCGGAGGATCGATCCGAGGAATGAACCTGGAGAACAGAGCCGGAGCCAGAGGGACCCAGTCTGCAGGACACAAATCTCCCATCATGCACTTCATTGAAACATCATTTGAGCATTATATGTGATTATTGTGCATTCAGAACAATTCAAACTCTGAACACTGATTTGATTCAGTCAGAATCATTTGAGTTGTTTTTTAAGAAATAAATAATATGTGCCTAAATAAAGAATGTCATTAAAAAAAAAGTGCATAATTAGTTTTTAGTAATGTTATTCCTTTGATCATACATTTCTAGTTAAATTGCTATGGTATACATTTTGCTTTAGAAAAAAAACCTAATACATTTAATTAGTTTAAATGTCTTTTTTTTTATATAGCATACAAATTTTTTTTAAATATATATATATATATATTTTTTATTTTTATTTTTTTTATTTATGCTTGACACCAAAACACAACACAAACCGCACCTGGCCGCAGGGCGTAAAGACCTTTCACGACACTCTCCATCGTCGATGGCTTGACTTGAAATGGCATGGAATGAGCTTTTTTAAGAAGAGCTGAGAAACAAACGAACGCTCGAATTAAAGCATGTGCAAAAGCCCTGCATTTATACACTATAAAATCATTCTGCAATCAAAGAAATGTTCTGAATCACACTCACGCATTAATGTGCCGACGTGCTTCTCTGCTACGTGATCGGAGAACAGCTTCATGAGATCGTCCCGCAGGTCTCGGTTCAGCTTGGTTTCAATGTAGAACTTGTTCTTTAACAAAATCGTGTTTGAAGACAAACGCATTAATACAGACTTCAAATGAAGAGGTTGCAAACTGCATTTCAAAAACACAGATTAGCATTTCACCATGTAGATGAAGACGGGGACGATGCAGTGCAGGGCGGCGGTGTACTGCGACAGAGCCAGGTTGAAGTTCTCGATCAGATGTTCTGGAGGACTGGCCTTCAGAAGAGACGAGACAAACAGCTGCGCTTTATTACGAGTTTCACGATACAACAACTGGACACTTTCAGTCTCTGCTCTCCACATCAATACAAATTCATTCACATATTAATATAAATAATCTCATAAAAATTATATGATTAGATTAATATAAATGAATCTAATCTAGTTAATTTAAATGCTTTTAATTGACATTTTAAATACATATTTTAATTTATAGAAATATATTTTTACAAAAAAATTATTTATATATATATATAAATAAATTTTTGGTAAAAATATATTTCTATAAAATATATATATTTTATAAGTGTATAAAATAGCAATAAATATTATAATTTAAAAAAATTAAAAAAGTTAGCAAATTAATTGTATGCACATAATTACAAATAATTTTAAGCACGTGTTCTTATTTCTACAAATACAAATGAATAAAAAGCGTTAATAAAATAAGTCAAATTTAATATTATAACATTTATTTTAAATCTATATATAAAAATGACTTAAAATATTGTTTATGCATGCAATTGTTTATTTTGCTTTTTAAAAATAATATTTTGCAATGTATAAAAATGTGTTATTTGTATGTAATAGAAATGACCGTTAAAAAAAATATTATTTATTATATTTTTCTTTATTTAAAATTACATTGTTCCGTGTACTAAAAAAAAAAAAACATGAATGAAAAAAAAAAACATGGATTATTTTGCTTCTTTTATATAACAATCATATTTTATTTAACATCATTTACTAAAAAGAAGAACTTTAAAAATGTATGTTCATACAAAATTATACATTCATTTTTAATTCCAAATTATTTTAAATATGTATTAAATTGAAATGTTATTTTAAGTGTGTTAATAAAACATACTTTTAAAATGTTTTATGCATGCATTATTTAGCTTCTTTCATCTAAATCATATTTTAATATGCATTTGTTTAATACAAAGAAAATTGACTTTCTAAAAAATTATCATACGTGTCATTCTGCTTTTATGTAAAATGATATTTTGCTGCATAAAATAAATTTGACATGTAATAAAAAAAATATGCGAGCATTATTTTGCTTCTATTAAATATGCATGTATTATTTTCCGTCTTTAATCTAAAAACCACACTCTGCCATGTATATCAATGTAAAAGCCCGAAACACATCCATCCACACATCTGAATGTGATTGAATGATTTGAGTGTTACAGTACGTGTTTTAATAGCTCACTCTCAGGATTACATTTACACTCATGCATTTATCAGCTGCTTTTATCGTCGCATTCAAGAAACACATTGACATTCTAATCAGTTCTTGCTTTCCCTGGGAATCGAACCCATGACCTTGATGTTGCAAAGCGCTGCTCTCTGCTGATTGAGACACAGAGCTTTAAGTGTGTGTGGATTTACTGACCTGTAGCTCAGCAGACACTTGCTCCAGATGAGACGTGATCTTCCACATCAGGTCGTTGTAGAGCAGCTCCGAGTGCTGCTGACACACACACTTATACACGTGACTGGAAGAGCAGAACACACACGTGTTGATTGCGTGGCCAGGCGTGTTTTGCTGCGGTCACTCGTAGGAACACTAACCTGTAGATCTGCTCGTATGAGATGGAGATGTGCTCCAGCGGGCTTTGAGTGAGCAGGTGCTCGATGGCGCGCTCTAGTTTGGGCCAGTAGAGCGTCCTGTAATCTTCTGCGCTCATTGCGTTCAGAACTAGACAGAAGATAAAACTCAACTGAACATCAGGGTCAAACAAACACAACGCCTCTGAAATATGAGCCTAATCAGCACAACGCTATTATCACAAGCTACTCATATGATTTTGATCATTTTCAGATAAAAGAAGCACATTAATGCATGCATAATTAAGGAATATTTAAAACAAAATTTTTTTAATATAATTAACATTTAACATTAACTTTTATTTTACTAAGAATTTGTATTAATTTGTATGTTAAAAAGAAATACATGTATGTATGTGAGTGTGTATATATACATATACACACATATATATATATATATATATAAATGATATATGCCAAAAAACGATTTTACACAATAGAAGAAAAAAAACATTTTAACAACACATATATATTTTTGTATTTTATTGAGACTTTGTATTCACTTATGTTGTTTTCAGAAAAATAATATATACCTAAATATATGTATTTTAATTAATTTCCTATTTTAATAACTTTTTAATCCATTTGAATTTGATTTTTAGAAAAAGAAACAATAAAGAAATAATTAAATTTTATTAGAAATTAGGCAAATTAAAAAAATCTTTTTATATAACATGGAATATATATATTCTTCAATTAATTATAAATAAATCTTCAATGAAGATTGTATATATATATATATATAAAAAATTACAATCTTCAACTATGAACATATAAAATATTCAAATACCTAACAAATACATAAATCTTCAATTAATAATAATTATATAAATAAAATAAATATCCAATCAATCAATTATATATATAAAATTTGTTCATTTCGTTTATTGAGTTCTATGGCAAAGTGTGAGTACATGAGTGTGAGTACTGTGGTAAAAATGAAAGTAAATTAGTGTGAGTTATGATAAATGAGTCAAATGCGAGTACTAGATGTCATGAGCGGGTGTTCGGTGGGTCAGAAGCGGGACTCACGGAACCGGGAGCGCGCGGAGCTGAGCGGGAGCGCGCCGCCGTTACATGCAGAGCTGTCGGACTCGCTGCCGGACTCCTCATCCACACACACCTGCGCAGGTGAACACGCGCTCAGAGCATCATCCTCGACGCTCTCCATCTCCTCCTCCATCACCCACAGCGCCTCACGAGCCCATGGCCGCTCAAACTCTCTTCAGCAGATCGATGATCCACGCATGATCGCAACTTCACTTCTGTTTATTTTGCTTTCAATCCGAACCGACACGGACTTCCGTTGAGCGGCGGATGTGTCAAAACAACAGTCTACCTGTCAAAATAAAAGTCCGCGTTTGATAGAAAAACTATTTATATTTATTTAAAAACTGTTTAATGAAAAAAAAAATATTGATTGTGCAGCATAATACCAAAATAAAAACAAACACGTGACGTTCTGCTCTTTCTGATTTAAAAACAAACTAACATAAAAACTAACAAACAGCGGACGCTTTAAAATAAGAGTCCTTTCTCTACATTAAAATAGAAATTCAAGAGAATGTTTTGATATGGATGAGCATAAAGTAAGAAAAAAAAATCGTGCTATCCTTCAAACAAACATTTTGTCCTTTCTACTAACGTTTTTTTTTTTTTTTACTTTTAAAATAAATTGAATTTAATCAATTTTATACCTGCTTTGCCATTGGTCTCAAGCTATTAGTATAGCTTCTTTTGAACATTACAGAAGCGAGAGTAAGAAAGTACAACACAATCATGAAGTCGTGATACTTTGTGAAGATTTTAATGCCCAGTTGATGAGAGCAAGGGCTCTTTTTAACCAAAAAACGATTAAGTGCACAAGGACAGAAGTGTGAAAGCATGTAAATAATTTATTTCTCTACGTTCAAGAACTGAAAACTAAATGGGAAACATTTGTTTGATGCCTATCAAACTTTACTGGGTATAAAAGTCTTCAACAGGAGGCTGGGAAGCGTCTGGAGACGCCACAGTTCGGACGCGAGCGGTGACCGGATCCAACAGGGAACTGTACAGCAAAAGTGATCTTTGGTTTGGAAAATCACTCCCTTTTTTATCCCAAGCAGTTACATGGTAAGTTCAGTTCCACTGTGTCGTCAGGCAGAAACATTCACTGGAATCAAGCGTATATTTTACATCTAAAAATGCAAAATACAAACAGACAGGTTTCTAAGCCAAACGAGAGAGACGTTGCATGCATTAGAAGACGAGACAGGAGGGAGGGAAATACAAAAATATATAAAAGAGTTGAGCAGGAGTTTCAGAGCGGGTTTGTTTCTGCTGTGAGGTCTGTCTGAAGGCGTTTGTGTTCACTGTCTGGAGTCGTGTCTGCGTCCGCGTCGTCCTCCGGGTCGCTGTCCGGGTTCGGGAAAGCGTCGGCGCTGCAGTGGGAGCCGTCGGTGTCGCTGCCGCAGGAGCTCGAGCTCTCGTCTTCTGAACTGGAGTAAACCTCGGCCCCGTGGAAAACGTAGCGGTTCGGTGCTTGAAACAAAAACTGAGAGGCTGCAAAACAGACGCAGAAACAATTACACATTAATGAGTGCTTTGGTTTTCTAGCATCTTTTACATGAACAGAGACTTTAAGAATTTAAAAAAACTTTGATTTAAAACTCCATACCAGCTCACGTACGTTTTATACAATAAAATAATATAACAGATAACATCTAATTTATGTAAAAACAAATAAAAAAATATAACGTATAGTAAAAGCAATATGAATTAAAAAAACTATATAAAAATAACATTTATAATGAAAAGCATAACAAATACATAAAAAATAATATAATATCCATAATCTATAACATAAATATAATAAGAATATATCATAAAATAATATTAGTATAATAATACAAAAATAACAAAAGCAAAATTTACAATAAGAAGCATAACATCGAATAAATAATATAAAATGTATAATGAAAAAGTGAACTCCTTTTGCAACAGAGTTAAAATTGTACAGTTAATAAAAAGAACATTATTAATTTTTTATATATTTTTTGTAAATTGCACGAAAATTTAAAAAATATATTTTTTAGACGTAGATTTTGTAGATGTAGTAAAATGTCAAATGTTTTAGTAAAACGCAGGTTTTACCTCCGAGTCGTTTGCTGATGGGACTCTGGCAGATTCGGCTCCTCCAGCAGCGCCTCCGCACTTCAACCCGCTGCCGATCGGCTGTTTCTCCGTCCCTCTCGCGCGGCGTGTCGTCAGCAGCGTCACACGCCTCTTTCCTACAGGGACTCGCCGGAGAACGGTCTTTTGGGCTGGAGTCCAGCTCGTCCGTCCTAGTCTCCGGAGACGGCTCGGGACGAGGGCTGGTTTGTCCGGCTGCTGGAGAAGAAGCCTTTGCCTCTTCCCTTCTGGGAGACGGTGAATCCTGACAAGCGGCGAGCCGGACGTCCTGCGCCGCGTCTGTGACGGGCCGAGCGTGATCAGAGTCTGTGGACGAGCTCTCGGTGGACGTGAGTTCGGGGGCAGCAGGAAGCGGCGCGGGCGGTTTCTCGGTGATCTCGCTGAGACGTGACGAGTCGAAGCACAGCTGCTCAAAGTCGCCACCCAGACGATGGCAGAGTTCGTTCACAATGACGTCACAGTCTCCGAGCAGCTCCACGTCGAAGTTCAGGTGCGGCAACGGCTCGCGGTTTATCAGGACCTGAGGCACGTCATGAGGTATAGAGCCTGCAGAAAACACAGATTCACTAAATCATGATTAAACTATGGCATAACCGTAGAGCTTCAACACTTGTAGAGCTTCAACACTTACAAACACATCATCAATATTCAACAAACCAGGTGTGAGTTCAGATTTCATTTACACTCATGCATTTATAAGATGCTTGTTCAAGAAACACATTGACATTCTAATCAGTTCTTGCTTTCCCTGGGAATCAAACCCATGACCTTGATGTTGCAAGCGCTGCTCTCTACTGTTAGGGTTTCTCAACCTGATCTAATGCATCATATTTGTTGAAATGCATTAGATGTATCAAATATATTAATAAAATGCATGAGCTTAATAGAAAAAGTTGTTATAATAAGTTAACAATTAGAAAACAAACCTCATTTCAATTTATGAAAGTGTTCTATATGAACTGAAAAACATTAAAAGATTAAAACACAACACCAACAGCACAAACATTATAATTATTATTCATCTGCATGTGTATTTTGTAATATAGAGGATGAAGAAGCATTACATGATGTTTGGGTTTCTCAACCTGACCTGATGCATTTGCATATTTAAAACAATGCATGAGGTCAATAGAAAAAGTTGTTATAATTAGGTTATAGCTTTATTTTTACATTCAATAGCAACCCAAAATGATGTCAGAGATCTAAGAAGAAAGGAGAGCTGGGACGTACTGGGAATGAGAGCCACCGGCCGCACTTTCAGCGAGGAGCCGATCACGATGAGAAGGTCCACCTCGTCTTTATCCTGCTTCATGGCTCTGTGGAAAAACTCTGGAAGATTCTCGCCGAAGAAGACGATGTCTGGTTTCATGATGGCATACGGGACATCAGACGGACACCTCGGACAGTGGGGAACAACCTGCGACGGAACAACAACAACAACGGTTCACAAGCGAAAGCATGTCTATTACGCTTTTTCGGATATTCCCTTCCATGCATTGTGTAATAGAGATGTTTGTGAGTGTAAAAGGTTCAAAAGTGCATGACGAATAAAGTCTTCTCAAAGAAAGAAGCGATTCTTAACTGCTGAAACGAGTCGTCAGTAACTCCAGTCTCACTTCCTGTTACGTTCCTAAGTAACAATGTATCTAATTTGCATATGGTTATCATTGGCTGCCAGTGAACAGCGTCTGCTTTGCCCCGCCCTCAAACACTGAAGCTGTTGAGTTTGTTTCATGTTGTTCATGTCAAGAAGATGATTTTTTCAGCGCTGCGAATCTACATCCATATCAGTAACATTATTAATGTTTCTATTACTGTCTATCTAATGCTGAGGAAGAGCTCAATTCAGATATGGTAATGTTTGTTTAGTTTCTGACCAATCACAACAGACCGGGCCTTCTGACCAATCAGAGCAGAGCAGCTCTCAGAGAGGCGGGGCTTAGAGAGACTGAATCTGCAAACAAACCGTTTCAGACACTGAGAGAAAAGAGCTGATGCTGTACTGGATATTATGAGAAACTATATGTTTTTTGACTCTGACTGCATGTAAACCTGTTGCAGGAGAGCTTTAAAAAACATTACAGGGCACTTTAAGTTTGTACCTGGTTGAATATATCCTCCCTCACGGCCTCACAGTCAACCTTATGCTTACAGACAAGACAGGAAGCAGTGGCAAAAGAACCTAAAACACACAGTGAACGACCAGAGCTAAATAAATATTCTAATAGAGTAACGAGAGAATAATTAGTGAGGGATTATGAGAGCAGATATACCATGACACTGAATGATCTTCTGGATTCCAGCGGCCTGTTCCAGTGTGTCGATATTCTGCGTGTAGTTCCTCAATAACCTTCCCTTCTTATCCAGCATGGAAATGAACCGGTGGCACGGAGACGGCTGGAACTGTCCAGGGTAGATTTCCTAAAGTACCACGAAACATCATCCATGCGTCCACAGGTGATTAATCATTTTAATGGTTAAATTCAAGTTTAGTCATCAAAAAATATGTCTAATTAATTGAAATCATGAAACATATTAAAAGCGTAACAAAAATCACACATTTAACGCCCTTTGAATTTTTGGTTCACAGAATCCGTTCCATTTTTAGCAAATTCCGTGTTACATTTTAATGGGTTCATTAAACTTTCATAATCAAAAAGCATGTCATCATTTTTGTGTGCATTATAATGTTTCTGGCAATCAAATAAAGGCATAAAACATTAATTTGATTCACCTTTTAATCATATAAAATTAAAATGTTTTTGTCAAACAAAGTGCTGCACATCAGAGCCTTACTGTTAAAATTAAAACATTTGTGATTATGATTATTCCCTAAAAAAAAAGTTTTATTTTTAAAAGAAAAATATTTTATTATTATTACATTGAGACGCAGCTAAACTCTGCTGTTCTGTAATACATTTCTGACACAATTTCTTCAAGTTAAACTGAACTTTTATTTTGACGGGTTGCCGAGTTTTTATGACTAGATTCCGATCAGTGATTTATGTTTAAAGATATGCAAATGAGGCATTATGTGATTAAATATGCACTTATTTCACAAGCCAGATTCAAAAATCAAGTTCATTTTGTTGACCTATTAAAGATATGTGCAACAGATATTGATAAAAAGAGTGTATTTTTTGTATTTTCGGTTGTTTTCTTCCCACAAGTCTCAAAGAAGACACATTATGGAAGCAAAACAGAAAATATTGCCCTTTGAATGATTGAAATTGTTGCTGTTTTTTGCCTGTAGTGTCTTTCCTTATTTCAAATGCATGTTTTCCATTCTCGCAGAAATGCAAATAAGAAGACAGCGCATCAAACCTTGGCAAATTTGAAAAAAGGCCTGGGATCTCTTCTAAAGTAGTCTATGTCGAACATGGCTTGAGGATCAGGAAGGTCAGGAAAATCCACAGCGAGTCTAGCGTATATGCCGTCTCTAGACCGAAAGTCAGGAATCCCACAAGAAACGGAGACCTGCGGATACAAGAGGAGCACATCGTCAATATTCAACAAACCAGACGCCAGTTCAGAAAGCGTTTCAGAGCATTCATGCATTTATCAGCTGCTTTTATCATCCCATTCAAGAAACACATTGACATTCTAATCAGTTCTTGCTTTCCCTGGGAATCAAACCCATGACCTTGATGTTGCAAGCACACACTCTGCTGTTTTAGACAGAAATCAAACACTCACCCCAGCGCCGGTGAGCACGAGGATCTTCTTCCGCTCGTTCAGGAGTCGGACCACGTCCTCTAACGTGTTGATGTCTTTGCGTTTCTTCCTCTTGGGCGGTTCGGAGATGTTGATGATGATCTGCCACAGCGTCATGTCGTCCAGATCTGCCGGAAGGACCGTTTCCGGAAGCAAGTCTCTCAAAATGGACCTCGGGTCAGTTCCTCTCATGATGTGCTGCTGAATGAACCGATAGGATCCTAAAAGAGAAGCATGCTCTTGTTTCATTCACAGCATTCGAGAGCAAATCAATGTAAAATTTTCTGAATGCTTTTATCCAAAGCGACTTGCATTGCATTCAAGAAACACATTGACATTCTAATCAGTTCTTGCTTTCCCTGGGAATCGAACCCATGACCTTGATGTTGCAAGCGCTGCTCTCTACTGTTAGACACACAGAAAAGATGTGAACCATAAACAAATTAAACGCACCAATCTGTGGTTGAGGCGTCCAGTCGCTGGAGCTGGCGTGAGAAGAGCAGTCATCATCATCATCA
The DNA here is from genome assembly GCA_037043235.1 of Rhodeus uyekii. Classification (NCBI taxonomy): domain Eukaryota; kingdom Metazoa; phylum Chordata; class Actinopteri; order Cypriniformes; family Acheilognathidae; genus Rhodeus; species Rhodeus uyekii. Next base: position 139,355 of record JAWRVZ010000257.1, on the reverse strand, counting down.
TGATGAAGATCAGGCGACGTGAAACCATTGGGATGGACGCCTTCGTCAACTAACTCTGTGTTCAAACCACACAAAACATGATTGCAGAATAATCTCTATTCATATGAGAGGAATAACAGCAACAAGCCGTTTAATACAACCGGATTCCATTAGATAATATGCATCTATTATAGACTGTTATATATTTATTTGATTTATTCTATATTTATTTGACTTTGTAGTGTAGAGTACTGTACTGTAGAGTAGTGTAGTATAGTGTAGAGTAGTGTAGTATAGTGTAGAGTAGTGTAGTATAGAGTAGAGTACTGTAGTGTAGTGTAGAGTAGTATAGAGTAGTGTAGAGTAGTATAGTATAGAGTAGAGTACTGTAGAGTAGAATAGAGTATTATAGTATAGTATAGAGTAGTGTACTGTACTGTAGAGTAGTATAGAGTAGAGTAGTGTAGTGTAATGTAGAGTAGTATAGAGTAGTGTAGTGTACTGTAGAGTATTATAGTATAGTATAGAGTAGTGTAGTATAGAGTAGTGTACTGTACTGTGGAGTAGAGTAGTGTAGAGTAGAGTAGTGTACTGTACTGCACTGTAGAGTAGTATAGAGTAGTGCAGTATAGAGTAGTGTACTGTAGAGTAGTATAGAGTAGAGTAGTATAAAGTAGTGTACTGTAGAGTAGTGTACTGTAGAGTAGTGTAGAGTAGTATAGTATAGAGTAGTGTACTGTAGAGTAGTATAGAGTATTATAGTATAGTATAGAGTAGTGTACTGTACTGTAGAGTAGTATAGAGTAGAGTAGTGTAGTGTAATGTAGAGTAGTATAGAGTAGTGTAGTGTACTGTAGAGTATTATAGTATAGTATAGAGTAGTGTAGTATAGAGTAGTGTACTGTACTGTGGAGTAGAGTAGTGTAGAGTAGAGTAGTGTACTGTACTGCACTGTAGAGTAGTATAGAGTAGTGCAGTATAGAGTAGTGTACTGTAGAGTAGTATAGAGTAGAGTAGTATAAAGTAGTGTACTGTAGAGTAGTGTACTGTAGAGTAGTATAGAGTAGTGCAGTATAGAGTAGTGTACTGTAGAGTAGTATAGAGTAGTATAAAGTAGTGTACTGTACTGTAGAGTAGTGTACTGTAGAGTAGTATAGAGTAGTGCAGTATAGAGTAGTGTACTGTAGAGTAGTATAGAGTAGAGTAGTATAAAGTAGTGTACTGTACTGTAGAGTAGTGTACTGTAGTGTAGTATAGAGTAGTGCAGTATAGTGTACTGTAGAGTAGTATAGAGTAGAGTAGTATAAAGTAGTGTACTGTACTGTAGAGTAGTGTACTGTAGAGTAGTATAGAGTAGAGTAGTGTAGTATAAAGTAGTGTACTGTACTGTAGAGTAGTATAGAGTAGTGTACTGTAGAGTAGTGTAGTATACTGTACTGTAGAGTAGTATAGAGTAGTGTACTGTAGAGTAGTATAGAGTAGTGTAGTATAGAGTAGTGTACTGTACTGTAGTGTAGTATAGAGTAGTGTACTGTACTGTAGAGTAGTGTAGTATAGAGTAGTGTACTGTAGAGTAGTGTAGTATAGAGTAGTGTACTGTACTGTAGAGTAGTATAGAGTAGTGTACTGTACTGTAGAGTAGTATACTGTACTGTAGAGTAGTATAGAGTAGTGTACTGTACTGTAGAGTAGTATAGAGTAGAGTACTGTACTGTAGAGTAGTGTAGTATAGAGTAGTGTACTGTACTGTAGAGTAGTATAGAGTAGTGTACTGTACTGTAGAGTAGTATAGAGTAGTGTACTGTACTGTAGTGTAGTATAGAGTAGTGTACTGTACTGTAGAGTAGTGTAGTATAGAGTAGTGTACTGTAGAGTAGTGTAGTATAGAGTAGTGTACTGTACTGTAGAGTAGTATAGAGTAGTGTACTGTACTGTAGAGTAGTATAGAGTAGTGTACTGTACTGTAGAGTAGTATAGAGTAGTGTACTGTACTGTAGAGTAGTATAGAGTAGAGTACTGTACTGTAGAGTAGTGTAGTATAGAGTAGTGTACTGTAGAGTAGTATAGAGTAGTGTACTGTAGAGTAGTATAGAGTAGTGTACTGTAGAGTAGTGTAGTATAGAGTAGTGTACTGTACTGTAGAGTAGTGTAGTATAGAGTAGTGTACTGTACTGTAGAGTAGTATAGAGTAGTGTACTGTACTGTAGAGTAGTATAGAGTAGTGTACTGTACTGTAGAGTAGTATAGAGTAGTGTACTGTACTGTAGAGTAGTATAGAGTAGAGTACTGTACTGTAGAGTAGTGTAGTATAGAGTAGTGTACTGTAGAGTAGTATAGAGTAGTGTACTGTACTGTAGTGTAGTATAGAGTAGTGTACTGTACTGTAGAGTAGTGTAGTATAGAGTAGTGTACTGTAGAGTAGTGTAGTATAGAGTAGTGTACTGTACTGTAGAGTAGTATAGAGTAGTGTACTGTACTGTAGAGTAGTATAGAGTAGTGTACTGTACTGTAGAGTAGTATAGAGTAGTGTACTGTACTGTAGAGTAGTATAGAGTAGTGTACTGTACTGTAGAGTAGTATAGAGTAGTGTACTGTACTGTAGTGTAGTATAGAGTAGTGTACTGTACTGTAGAGTAGTGTAGTATAGAGTAGTGTACTGTAGAGTAGTGTAGTATAGAGTAGTGTACTGTACTGTAGAGTAGTATAGAGTAGTGTACTGTACTGTAGAGTAGTATAGAGTAGTGTACTGTACTGTAGAGTAGTATAGAGTAGAGTACTGTACTGTAGAGTAGTGTAGTATAGAGTAGTGTACTGTAGAGTAGTATAGAGTAGAGTAGTGTAGTATAGAGTAGTGTACTGTACTGTAGTGTAGTATAGAGTAGTGTACTGTAGAGTAGTATAGAGTAGAGTAGTGTAGTATAGAGTAGTGTACTGTACTGTAGAGTAGTATAGAGTAGTGTACTGTACTGTAGAGTAGTATAGAGTAGTGTACTGTAGAGTAGTATAGAGTAGAGTAGTGTAGTATAGAGTAGTGTACTGTAGAGTAGTGTAGTATAGAGTAGTGTACTGTACTGTAGAGTAGTATAGAGTAGTGTACTGTAGAGTAGTATAGAGTAGTGTACTGTAGAGTAGTATAGAGTAGTGTACTGTAGAGTAGTATAGAGTAGAGTAGTATAGTATAGAGTAGTGTACTGTACTGTAGAGTAGTGTAGTATAGAGTAGTATAGAGTAGTGTAGTATAGAGTAGTGTACTGTACTGTAGAGTAGTGTAGTATAGAGTAGTGTACTGTACTGTAGAGTAGTGTAGTATAGAGTAGTGTACTGTAGAGTAGAATAGAGTAGTGTACTGTACTGTAGAGTAGTGTAGTATAGAGTAGTGTACTGTAGAGTAGTATAGAGTAGAGTAGTATAGAGTAGAGTAGTGTAGTATAGAGTAGTGTACTGTACTATAGAGTAGAGTAGTGTAGTATAGAGTAGTGTAGTATAGAGTAGTGTACTGTATAGTATATAGTAGAGTAGTGTACTGTACTGTAGAGTAGTATAGAGTAGTGTACTGTAGAGTAGTGTAGTATAGAGTAGTGTACTGTACTGTAGAGTAGTATAGAGTAGTGTACTGTAGAGTAGTATAGAGTAGAGTAGTGTAGTATAGAGTAGTGTACTGTACTGTAGTGTAGTATAGAGTAGTATAAAGTAGTGTAGTGTAGAGTAGTATAGAGTAGAGTAGTGTAGTATAGAGTAGTGTAGTATAGAGTAGTGTACTGTAGAGTAGTATAGAGTAGAGTAGTGTAGTATAGAGTAGTGTACTGTAGAGTAGTATAGAGTAGAGTAGTATAGAGTAGTGTACTGTAGAGTAGTATAGAGTAGAGTAGTGTAGAGTAGTGTACTGTACTGTAGAGTAGTATAGAGTAGTGTACTGTAGAGTAGTATAGAGTAGAGTAGTGTAGTATAGAGTAGTGTACTGTACTGTAGAGTAGTGTAGTATAGAGTAGTATAGAGTAGTGTAGTGTAGAGTAGTATAGAGTAGTGTACTGTAGAGTAGTGTAGTATAGAGTAGTGTACTGTAGAGTAGTATAGAGTAGAGTAGTGTACTGCACTGTAGAGTAGTGTAGTATAGAGTAGTGGAGTATAGAGTAGTGTAGTATGGAGTAGTGTACTGTAGAGTAGTATAGAGTAGTGTAGTATAGAGTAGTGTACTGTAGAGTAGTATAGAGTAGAGTAGTATAGTGTACTGTACTGTAGAGTAGTGTAGTATAGAGTAGTGTACTATAGAGTAGTATAGAGTAGTGTAGTATAGAGTAGTGTACTGTAGAGTAGTATAGTGTACTGTACTGTAGAGTAGTATAGAGTAGTGTACTGTAGAGTAGTATAGAGTAGTGTAGTATAGAGTAGTGTACTGTAGAGTAGAGTAGTATACTGTAGAGTAGTATAGAGTAGAGTAGTGTAGTATAGAGTAGTGTACTGTACTGTAGAGTAGTATAGAGTAGAGTAGTGTAGTATAGAGTAGTGTACTGTACTGTAGAGTAGTGTAGTATAGAGTAGTGTAGTATAGAGTAGTGTAGTATAGAGTAGTGTACTGTACTGTAGAGTAGTGTAGTATAGAGTAGAGTAGTGTACTGTACAGTAGTGTAGTATAGAGTAGAGTAGTGTAGTATAGAGTAGTTTACTGTACTGTAGAGTAGTGTAGAGTAGTATAGAGTAGAGTAGTGTAGTATAGAGTAGTGTACTGTACTGTAGATAAGTGTAGTATAGAGTAGTGTAGTATAGAGTAGAGTAGTATAGAGTAGTGTAGTATAGAGTAGTGTACTGTACTGTAGAGTAGTGTAGTATAGAGTAGTGTACTGTACTGTAGAGTAGTGTAGTATAGAGTAGTGTACTGTACTGTAGAGTAGTGTAGTATAGAGTAGAGTAGTGTACTGTACAGTAGAGTAGTATAGAGTAGAGTAGTGTAGTATAGAGTAGTTTACTGTACTGTAGAGTAGTGTAGAGTAGTATAGAGTAGAGTAGTGTAGTATAGAGTAGTGTACTGTACTGTAGATAAGTGTAGTATAGAGTAGTGTAGTATAGAGTAGAGTAGTATAGAGTAGAGTAGTGTAGTATAGAGTAGTGTAGTATAGAGTAGAGTAGTGTAGTATAGAGTAGAGTAGTATAGAGTAGTGTACTGTAGAGTAGAGTAGTGTAGTATAGAGTAGAGTACTGTAGTGTAGTGTAATGTAATGTAGAGTATTGTGGTGTAGAGTAATGTTCTGTAGTGTAACGTACCGGAGAGCTCCTGTTCCGGTTCGGCGCGCTTGTTGTTGTTGTTGTTGATGATGAGTGAGGCCTGCTGGGACCCGTCCATCAGCGCCGGTAACGGCTCGCTCCCGCCCGCGGTAATGCGCTGCGAACCCGCGGGTAAATCGACAAACCTCGGCTTCTTCAAACGCGGCTCGTCTGGCTCAGTGGCGGCGGGTTCGGCCCGTTCACTCTCACCGTCCGCCATCTTCGCCAGGGAGGGAGTGAGTGGAGGAGGGGCGCGGAAGGACCTTCCGGTAATGACGTCACGGGCAGTCGCTGCGTCCGTACAGAATAAAACAGTGCGTACTTTACGTTACTTCCATCAGCATCTGTGTGAATCGCTTTCAAGATACTTATATAAAGTATATAAACTCGTTATGGTCATTTAAATCATTAGCATGAATCCTAGCGTCCATTTAAAGCTCGATTACCGTAAAGTTTCAAATACGTACGCACATACGCGCTGGTTCGGAATCTGCAGACTGCGTGATGGACGAGTTCACGCGGGTTTACGGTAATGTGTGTTGTTGCGTGCAGGAGGCATGGAGTCGATTCTGAACTGCGGGTCGCAGGATTTGGAGGATTATTACGCGCTGCTCGGCTGCGACGAACTCTCATCGGTAAACACACGCGTTTCAGGAACTCCTAGGAATGGTTTTGCATTATATCTGCTAGTTTGTTGCGCATTTTAAAGAACATAAGATTATTGTTATAGTCGCAACTGATGCATATAAATATTTGTGTGTTATCAATGTGAAAATTGATAATTGCATAAATGTGCATGTGACAGAATATGATTTTACACAACAGCAGAACAACCTGTTGCTTGTGTCATACTGGTAATACAAATTGTTAAAAGAAATGCACATGCAAATAGACATTAAAACTCTTATCCTTCCTTTGCGGGTCCTAAAATTATTATTTTTTTAAATCTCCCAGGAAACTTGTTTCAATAAATTTTTATAATATTTATTCTATTTTTTAATGCAAGTTTTGGGGATATTATTTGTTATTTGTTATTTTATTTTCCTTTAAATTTGTAAATTTTAAGCACATTATTTTAATTTAAATTAAAAATAACTTCAAAATGGTTTCATACAGAAACATGGCATTTGTGTCAGGGGAAACTGTTCTGCATTGTGACTGATTGATTTTTATTTGAAAAAAACAAACAAAAGGAGAACATTGCCCCTTTTATATGACCTCATTCATTTTAATGGGAATGATGTGTGTGTACGTGTGCCTACGTGTGTGCATGCGTGAGTGTGTGTGTGTGTGTGTGTGTGTGTGTGTGTGTGTGTGTGTGTGTGTGTGTGTGTGTGTGTGTGTGTGTGTGTGTGTGTGTGTGTGTGTGTGTGTGTGTGTGTGTGTGTGTGTGTGTGTGTGTGTGTGTGTGTATTCCTGGTTCCAATGCAACAAAAGTCCTCTGGTCTTGGACAACTTCTATGAACACTTTTAGTTAGTTGTTGACATTGGTTTTACAGTATCATTATATGCTGGTAATAAATGATTTGCATCTCTCACAGGCTGAACAGATTGTCAGTGAGTTTAAAGTGAGAGCCCTGGCCTGCCACCCTGACAAACATCCGGAGAATCCCAAAGCAGGTAAACAAATTTTCTGTCCAAATGTTTTTGATTTGAGACACATAGCAGAACCCCGCCAAACTTTGTGCACCAAAGCTTTAAATAATCAAAGTGTTTAAAGCGTTTTATTCATATAAATAAAGGGTTTATACACAACATTTGCATTTGTCGATTGATTTAGGTTTTGTAATTAAGTGCTTGAATCTCTCATTTCGGTAATTTTCTTCGTGCAGTGGAGGAGTTCCAGAAGTTACAGGAAGCTAAAGAGATTCTCACAGACGAGACGAAAAGAAAAAGTTACGATCTCTGGCTCAGAAGTCGAATCGCCGTCCCATTCAGCCAATGGCAAGCACTCAGCGACTCGGTTAAAACGGTAAGTGTTGAAATAAATGAAAAGTAACATTGTGTGTTATTACAGAAATTGCATTGATGTGTTTTCAAAACTTACGTCAGTCGATGCATTGGGCTGTGAGGACCAAGAAAGAGCCGATGCTCGAGGACGAGCCGGCGAACGTGAGGAACGAGAGCGCGGTGGAGGAGAAACCTTCTGAAACGACTCTGCCGTCAGGTGAGAGACCGAAACAGACCATCAAAACAACCAAAATCCCATAGACTTTCAATGAGGGGGTCAAGACTTTTGCACAGTGAGACGCTGCGTCCGAAATCAAATACTTTAAATGCTAATTCATGCTAATGACGTGTTAAATCATGCTAACAATGTGATAACCTGTTAATTCAAGTGAGCAAATAGCTAATTCATGTTAAGAAAGTGTTAAATCATGCTAACAAAATGTAAAACGTGCTAGCAGAGATGCTAATTAATGCTAGCCATGTGTTAATGGTAACAATGTTTTAAAACATTCTAGCAACATGTTAATTTATGTTACCAAACATGTTGAATCATGCCATCAACACGCCAATTTACGTTAGCAACATATTAGAACATGTTATCAAAATGTTAACCTGTTAAACAAAAGCTAACAAGGTGTTAAAACATGCTAATTCATGCTAGCAGTGTGATAAATCATGCTATCGCCATGTTAATTTACATTAGCGACGTATTAGAAAATGTTCCCAAAATGTTAATTCATGCTATTAACCTGTTGAAACATGCTAACAAGGTGTTTAAACATGTTAATTAATGCTAGCAAGTATGTGACTTTAACACCAATTTATTTAACTTTAGCACTGATTGTATTTAATTTGTTTGTCTTAAATCTGTCTATAAAACATGCTAACAACATGTTAACTCTTGTTAGCAACATGCTAATTCATACTAACAACCTGTTAAAACATGCTAGTATGATAATTCATGCTATTAACCTGTTAAAACATGCTAACAAGGCGCAAAACATGTTATTTCATGCTAGTAATGTCTTTCTCTTTTCGCTTCACTTCATTGAAAGCTTCTAAACTTTAGATTAACGTTAAACCCAGTAAACGTTTGTCCCCTAGTTTGTTTTCTTCTGTTGTTTTATGGATGTGTTGCTTGGATTTACTGTAGTGTTTGTGTTTGGCAGGTGATTATCGGCGTCACGGGTTTCGCTGGGCCGGTGAAGCTCCGTCAGGACTTTTACTGAAGTTCAGGAACTATGAAATATAAAATATAAACTCATGTTTTCTGCTGTTCTATGTCGTGTGACTATATGTATTCTGCTTATAGATTAATTCAACAATCATTTATTATTATTATTTATTTATTATGCTTCACCATTGATGGCATGTCAGTTTTGTTATTGTTTGTTAGCATATATTGATAGTATTAGTTTCATTGGGTCAAGTCACCTTTATTTAAATAGTGCTTTTTTCAATAGAGATTGGTTCAAAGCAGCTTTACAGAGAAAACAGGACAAATGTAAAGTATTTAAAAAAATATTTAATTAATATATGACCCACTAATTAATAATGCTGAAATTATGTTATAAATATAGTAATATAAATGTACAGTACTATGATATTATATTATACTACATTAAATCTTTATATTATATAATAAATTATTATGAGTAATAACTACATTCAATTAATATTTGTAATCTTATAAAATAAATTTCACTTTTACAATCATATTTTTATTTTCAGAAAAAAAACTCAAACAAGTGCATATGAAATCAGTTCCTTGTGCGATCAGCACTTAGAGGTAAATATATATAGAGAGAGGTTTGTGTTTTTATGGCTATTTTCATTACATTTTAGTTTATGTATATAGGCGGTGTGTGTTGCCTGGAAACGTTTGTGTTGTACTCAACTGGTCAAATTCTGCACAAATAAAACATCCTATTGTATAATAGGACAAAACATTGAATATTATTATTTTGTAAACATAATCCAGCAGAATCTTGTTTGATTCTTAGAATATTCTTATTTGACTTTAGAACGGTTAAAAAACTACAATATCTTGCATATTATGCATTTATTTGTTTAGTCTGTTGGGTTTCCTTTTAACCCTTTAGCCGTCGCCGTCCGCTATATATAATATTATATTTATTAATCGTCTTTTTAATATAATATATTTTAATGGTCATCGTAAATTAGGTGTCAATCGAAAGCTTACGAAATCAAAATTCATCATGTAAAAACCGTTTTGAAATCGGATGTAGCGTTATCATGGAAACGGCACTCTAAAAAAAATTTCTAGGCTCCTCCCAGTGGGCGGAGTCAGGTTTCATATTCTAAAATTATTTTAACTACTTTATAATCAAAACCCTTTCTAGTCTTGTCACATATCCTTGGAAAGCTCTGAGTCTCGAGGTTTTGTATTTGATGACTGTTTTGTGATAGAAGAGAGATTTGGTTAGTAATACATTAATTTGTTACAGGAGAACGCATCAAAATAAAATCTCACAGACTTTGATTTTATAGTAAATTATTTGTGGCATATGGCTTTGATTTTATAGTAAAGATTATTTTGTAAAATACATATTTTCTATAAAAATATAAAATGTAAACTTCCATAACTTTCTTTAAAACAAGCCCAAACTTTATTTATGAAATAAAGTCAGTCGGAACAGATTTCTATTTTACTTTCACTGTCCTCTAGTTACACCTGTCCGCTCGTCTCAGCTCCGCGTTCGCTCATTGGTCAAAGTCCAGCGGTTCTCCTCTGTGATTGGCCAATCCTCGGTGTCAATCTTTCTTTTTTATACTGACTTTCACGGGCACGCTCTCGATCACAAGTAGCGGGAGCGCGCGCACAGAAGTGTGAAAGTTTAAAGTCAAAGATGGCAAGTAAAATCCTCCTGCGAGCCTGTCGACTGACTCTGATGGGAAAACAGGGTGTTTTAATGAAAACACCTCAGCGTGCGATGGCAGGGAAAGGTAAGGGGACGTTTAATCGTTTCATAATAGAAATATGCATTATAAATAGGACTTGTGCACGTCTAATATTAAAGCAACATGCGTGTTCTCTGTTAGTGAATGAGTGGGATCACAGACATGTGAAATTGCTCATTAATACCCCCCAAGAGACTAAAAGACACTGGAAAGCAGCGTTAAACCGGCTCGGATTTGCTTGACACAGGCTCGTGGTGACTCTTGTGATCTGCAGGAGAGAGTGTGATCAAGGTCATTAGTTCTGTGTGTTGTGGAGAGTCGAGCTCTGGCCTTTCTTGGCACTGAACTCATGTCCGTGCGCCAGCTGTTCTGGATCATGGCGCGCAGCGGCGCTTCATTCCCGCGGAGTTTGGCGACACCCAGCGGACAGACGCGGAACAGCAACGCCAGTTTCACACTTAGATGCTTATAATTCGATTAGCATTTCAATTAGAATATTTGATTATTCTTTAATTTTATTATATTAATTTACATTTAAATAAATTGTGTCTGTACAGATGGCAATCAAAGCAGGGATTTTTACAATCCACGGCTGTATGTTGTTTATTACTCACTCTCTCACGCTTTCTCTCTCTCTGTCTGTCTCTCACTCATTCACACACACACACACACACTTGCTTTCTGTCTGTCTCTCACACGCACTCGCTCTCTCTCTCAGTCTGTCTCACACACACACTCACACACAGAGTGTTAGCACCAGTAATGTGTTTGTTTGTTTGGTCAGGTATTCCCACGGATGATGAGCAGGCTGCGGGGTTGGAGAGACGTGTGCTGCAGGCGCTGAAGAAGGGACAGGTATAATGTTGAATGATTGTGTGTGTGTGTGTGAGACTGTAAGCTTTGGTGAGTGTGTGATCTTCATTTCAACCACTGGTGTTTTCTGATTGGTTCTACAGGATCCATACAGCATATTAAAGCCAAAGGAATACACTGGATCCAAAGACGACCCTCATATCGTTCCAAGCATCAATAATAAACGGCTGGTCGGCTGCGTCTGTAATTCTTACACCCACTCACAAATACACATACAAATATATACACACATACAAATACACATAGAAATACACATACAAATATATACACAGAAATACACATACTAACAAATGTACACACGCACAGACACTTTATTAAGCTGTACACAGACTAGCTATAAATTAATCTATTGTCAAGGAAGTTGTTCCAAATGAACGCATGTGTTGTGTTGTGTAGGTGAGGAGGATAACACCGCTATCGTGTGGTTCTGGCTGCATGAGGGGAACGCGCAGCGCTGTCCGTCCTGCGGCTCGCACTACCAGCTGGTCCATCATGAGCTGCCGCACTGAACCGGAGCTCCTGCCACACAAACATGCCCTGCTCCAGCTCTACTGACACAATAAAACCCTTAACACAAGCAAAGGACTGGCGTGTGGTTCTGTCCCGCTCAAACCTGGAAGAAGACGTTTTAGGCCCCGTCCACACGGATCACTGCATCCGCTTACATTTCTTATGGGATTGGCGTTTCGTCCACACGCATCCGGCGGTTTGGGAGACTGAATCCGCTCTCTTTTGATACCGGGTCCTAAAGTGGAGAGATCTGAATCCGACACCCTTGCGGTCTCGTGTGGACGGCCAATCCGTATATTTTTGGAACCGATGACATCATCACATCACGTGTCGGAGCGTCACAGTAACAGCAGCAGTGTTGCCAGATTGGACTGAAGATTCCAGCGCAGCTACAGGTTAAACCCGCCCATTTAAAAAAATACCTGCCCAAAGTGCGTACTCTAATAAATAATGAAAAATGTTGAGCGATTTTATGCATCAAAAACCATCCCAAATTTTATCAACCAGCCCAATGCATTTTTTCCCAGTCGGACGTGACCAAAAGGTAACTAGCAATCTGGCAACACTGAACAGCAACAACAATGCGCATGCTCAAAGTCTTCTTCTCTGTGTATAGTGTATATCTGTGGCAGAATTACAGCGCCCCATACTGGTCTGGCATATAAACTACAGTCAGTCAGTCAGTTTCAGTGGTCTCCTGTGGACGCTGATTTTTTTTTTTGAATGAGGAAAAAAAAAAAGATCGGATAAGGAACGCGCCGGCATCGTGTGGACGTGGCCTTACTCGACCACTAAAACAAACATTACAACATCAAAACTACAAAATAGTGTTTATTTACAATTTACAAACAAGAAAAATCAGCATTTGTTTCATTGATTCCACATATCTTTCAACACACACACACACACACAATGGCACAGCAACTAGTAGCACACACACACTTTATGACTAACAGAGTTTGTGTAATTGAATGTCCCGCACCATGAACAAGCGCACAAATCCAGGTCTGTTTATTGGTCATCTGTTATTAATCACTCAAACGGCTGTCAGGCGTTGCGGCTCCAGCACACAAGCATCTTTACAGCGATGAACACTCATCCTGCATCCACCATCACATTTGGTACTTAATCTATAAAAACAAAACTCAAAACAATATGTGTTGGTTTGTAATTAAGGCGTGCGTCTCGAAAGTGCTCAAGGGTCCCTTAAGAAACCAACTTTATTAGAACAGCATGTGCAGATTATTAATGACTTGACACAGATATCCTGTTTGTTCAGAGAGATTTCTGCTCATCCGCCCGGCGTTTGTGAAGTCATGAATAAAATCATGTTCATATAATTAAATCAAAACATATGCAAAGTTTGAGAATTTTACAGGTAACACTGTACAATAAGGTCATATACGCTAATATTATCATTAACGATAAATAACAGCATTTAATAATCTTAATGCAATTCCTACATATACTAATAATTTTACTAGTAAACGTATGCAGGTGTGTAAATAAACTAAATTAATATAGACTAGCTACACATACATTTATTAATTTACATTTATATATGCTATCTTAATTTTATAAATGTAAAGTTATTAATTTACATTATATGCATATGCAATGTTAATTTTATAAATTATATATATATATATAGTAAATTAATATAGGCTAGCTATATATATAAAAATAAATACTTGTATAATATATATATATTATACAAGTGTGTGTATATATGTAGTTTATTTATTATATACGAGTATTTATATTATATATATATATATATATATAAAATTATATACAAACATATAATATGAATTAGCATATATTTGAATAATTTTTAGTTTTATTAGTGTTAACGTATAGAACTTTATTGTAAAGTGCTACAGATTAAAAAAGAAAAACGTCAGCCAAACTTTGAGTAAGTAACAAAAGAATGCTATACAAACAGCGTTTACATGTTTCTCTCCAGCTGGGATGCTGTATTAGCAGATTGTAGTGCGTTTCTTTAAATGTAACTGATGGTTATGCGTCTCTGCAGGTGTGAAGCGGCGGCTCTTCTGCGGTACCTGCGCGTCACACGAGGTTGAAGCCCTGGTTGTGTTCGATGGCGTGCAGCAGCTTCTCCCGCAGCGTGTCTCTGCTCGTGTACTTGGGCAGATCCAGCAGGTTGAAGCACGTGTGCGCCACAGGGAAATACTGCTCTCCTCCACCCGTGGGCTGGATCACCAGCGCCAGGCTCTTCATTCCCATGATGGGGATCCGGTCGCTTCCCGTCAGGAACACTGGAGACAAACACATGCATGGGTGAAGCTCGTTAAATCTTGCTACAATCTTTGTTTTAATGACAGTCAACTCTATCCCATCTTTCCTGTGTGTCTAACAGTAGAGAGTGGAGCTTGCAACATCAAGGTCATGGGTTTGATTCCCAGGGAAAGCAAGAACTGATTAGAATATCAATGTGTTTCTTGAATGCGATGATAAAAGCAGCTGATAAATGCAGGAATGTTTGGTTTGCCAACTGGAAAATGAAGGACAATCTTGATTCTTCATAGGAAATCGGGACACTCAAAATATTTGTACGCTGTCATTTCCTTTCAAATTAGACCTAAAATATTTTCTTTTTTTATTATTATTATTATTATTATTATATGAGTATAGTAAAACTAATAATAATATAAAATTATTATAATATAAAAATATAAAAGACTATAATACAATTATTTTATTATTCTTTATTATATCCTTTTATTTTTTCCAGCTGCTGTGCTTGAGACGTCATTAATCATATTGAAGCGACTTGCATCGCATTCAAGAAACACATTGACATTCTAATCAGTTCCTGCTTTCCCTAGGAATCGAACCCATGACCTTGATGTTGCAAGCGCTGCTCTCTACTGTTAGACACACAGGAAAGCTTGTTCTTATGGCATTACACTACAGGTGAATGATGAAAAACGCACTACTTTACTCATTAAATCACAGCACATGAAGACATTTTTTGTATTACAACTTATTTAGGAATAAAATGTTTTATGAATCAGGCAAACGATATGAACATGTGAGTAAAACTGATAATGCACAAATGTTTTCTTTACACTAGTTTATAAAACCAAAACCTCAATTTACCAGCGCATGACAAAAAATAAATAAAAAGTCAGCAATAATAAATGAACACGACCAAATCTGCCGTCCTGCGTAAAGCTGAAGATGAATCACTTACACAGGAACTGCTTCTTCTTCTCCAAAGGCAGCTCGTGAAACACTTCCCAGAATATCTTGATGGTGGGATGATCCGCCCAGTACTCGCCCTTGTACTCCGTGCTCTGGAATCATTCACACAGTGAACAAACTACAGAAACACAAAACATGCGTAACACATACGGCCGGATCCCCAAACCATCGGCGGTGGATTCTCACCTTCTCCAGCTCCTTCCAGTCGTAGTTGGTGTTTCCGATGACCATGGCCTGCAGTTCACTGGGCTGGAACAGCTCCAGCACTTTCCCTCCACACACTTTGTGAAATCCAGCGTGGAAAGCGCTGAACTGAGGAGCCACCGACGTGTTGAATATATAATTGACGTAAGCGTCGACAAACTCCTGCCTGATAAGATTGAATAGGTTATTATACACACACACACACACACACACACACACACACACACACACACACACAAATATGATGTTGCATGTAATACCGGTTGGATTTGTTGACGCTGACGTCCGACCCGTTGGGAATCAGCTCTAATACTTCTGTGGCACCAAAGTTTTCCTCCGTGATCTGCAATTATAAAACGACTGCATGTGCATTTAAAAAAAAATTAAATAAGGACTTGTTTAAAAGGACTTTAGATGCAAAACAACACTTTAACTTGCTCTTACTGTGAAATTCAGGCAGAAAGTTTCTTCCAAATCATCTTCTGTATAATCCAGCAGCTGCTGAAGACTCCTGAAGAAAACCATCACATCCACACTTACAAACATGATTCCTGTCGCTCTAACAGCAGAGAGCAGCGCTTGCATCATCAAGGTCATGGGTTCGATTCCCAGGGAAAGCAAGAACTGATTAGAATGTCAATGTGTTTCTTGAATGCGATGATAAAAGCAGCTGATAAATGCAGGTTAATGAAAAATGCAAATTCCCTAAAAAGGGTTGCATCATTAACCTTATAAAGTCTATTCTTTCATATTTGATAAGCACATTTCTAAGGCCTCTAAATGATTAATTATAATGTTCCACCTCCTCTGACTCTTAAACAGGCAACTTTCCTTGAATAACTCCTCAAATACACAATTTCTGAACACAGAAAAAGGCGTCATTGTGGATCATGCAAGTGTTCAAACTAAGGTTTATGGACTTTCATTAATACCTCGAAATAAGAGCATAATCCGTTCCAGGACGAGCTCGTAACTCAAGTTGCTCGTATCTCAAATAATTTTCGTGGGAGATGCGTACAGAAGTTGACTATGGCGGCAAATCCATGGCACAAAGAAACGAGCGCAAAACTGATGTTTGTGTGTACGTAAAATACATCCGCGAGCAGATAACTGATCTACACGCCAAAAAACAGGAGCCCGTGAGCTTATTTTATTCCCTTGCGCGCATTTTATTCAAACCTGCACGTAATTCACACGCGAACATTCCCCACACGTGCTCAATCTTCTCTCGACTGCTGTTTTTGCTCACACAAACACTTATTTTAGTGGAGGAATGCGTGAAGTGAAGAAGCGCTCCTAGCGTCATTAAGCTGCTCGTATCTCAAATCTTTACTCATATCTCAAAGCAAAGATTTGCTCAAAGATTTGCTCGTATCTCGGAATACTCATTTGTCGGGACGCTAGAGTCCCAAGGCATTTCTGTACATCAAACATCTCAAACAGTCAAAGAACGTCTGATTCTTCATGACACAAGTCTTTAAACTCCCAAACCCAAACTAAAGCCCACAATCACAGCGGCAGTCGGGTGAGAGCGCACCTCCCCACATCCGGCATGAGCTCTTTCAGGTCCTCTAGGGTGGGCGTTTTCTTCAGGAGTTTCTTGTACAGCGCCAGCGGGAAGTTCAGCTCCACTATAGTGAGGTTATAGATGGCCAATCCACACACCACACCGATCAGGTGGAACAGGTCGATGTCTTCAAACGTCTGCAGTAAAACACAGCAGACACTTCCTCATCTTACAGTCACTTCATCAGAAGCGCATCCGATATCACCTTGTTCGTTAGACGTGAATGAATGAATATACTTATTGTGTTTTATTATATTTCCAATGCTTATTCTTGAGAACTCTTGAATCAAATCATGCTTTTCATCCAATTAGGATCATGTGTTTTCTAATTAATGTACATTACATATAAAGCCGTTGCACTTTTATTAATGGAAGGGCATTTCTAAAGTTTCCTAATATACTTTAAAGTTTATATTTATATAAATATGGAAGTTTTTCTTTAAAAAAATGGGTATAGTAAATTAGTGCATGTATATTTAATAATCTATCCATCCACTCATGTTTGAAGTTTACAGCTCATTGTCTGATTTACTTTAATATATACACATGTATTAGTTGTTTTAGAATTACGCTAAAAGATCAGTGAATGAGATCAAGCGTGTAAATGATTTATTTAATGGGCTCTGAATAAAGACTAAGACTTATTGCATGCTTTATTATACCTTGTGAGCGAACCAGATGAGTCTGGACTCCTCGTAGAATCGAAACATGCCGTATTTCGGGTCTAAGAGCTCTTTCATGATGAGCAGGAAGAACTCTTTCCTCACACCGCCAGCGTCCACAGCCTCCTCTCCAACAAAGATCACCTGCAGAACGATACAGGAACACCTTGAGATCCGAGCGTCCCGACATAAGAGTGTTCTGAGATACGAGCAAGCCTTCCAGCAAACTTTTGCTTTGAGATACGAGTAAAGATTTGAGATACGAGCAGCTTACAGACGCCGACACTAGCAGCACTCAGTTTTCGAGGGCCGGAACGGACATTATTTTTCTGTTATTTCTTATGGGAAAAATGATTTGAGATGATTTGATGATTTGAGATCCTGGAACGGATTATGCTCGTATCTCAAGGCATTACTGTAGAATTAAACCGCAGAAGCAGTGAATGAAGACGCACAGATAAAAGGCAAACTTCTTTACCTTGAGAGGCTTCTTGTAATCAACGTTTTTGGACTTCCTCAGCACCTCCATGGAGTCTCCGACCACGTTATCTCTGCGTACGATGAGAATCAGGCAGGGGTTTACGGACTCCACTCCTCCGCCGGACAGGAACAGCGAGTGCAAGTTCTGTCTCTGAGCCTGATCCACAGCTATCTGATCACAAACAGCACTGTGAGCGCACTCGAGTAAAACACGTCAACACGTCGACGCGGCGGAGCCTCACCTGCATCTGGATCACAGCGTCCGTCTGGAGCAGCGTCGTCTTCGCCTGAGCGTCGAAAACAAACGGGTATTTGCACAAGATGACCTGCGAGTCCATGACCTGTTCAAGACGGACGAGAAAGAGACTGCGATTTGAGGTTAAAGGAAAGTGTCATTTTTTTACACACATCTAACGGCACCAAATACAAGTTTCATCTGTTCGATGCTGCTAGTTTCACAGAAATTACAAACTTCACCTTAAAAGCTTTTAAAAGGCTTTCCTGTGTTTCAATCAGTAGAGAGCAGTGCTTGCAACATGAAGGTCGTGGGTTTGATTCCCATTGTAAAAGATCATAAGGAAGTCATAACCTAACGGTTAAAGACTCAGGTAGTTTGTGTCAAAGTTTTATTTACATGAATAATAAGCATTTTAATACAATTCAACTGCATGATTACACACCATTAGATGCATCTATATGATGGCATTCAGCTGTAAAAGTGCTAAAACTGCAAAAAAACAGGAAGCACCTTTCTCAGGGCTCAGAGTGTGCCATATATGGGCATAGAGTGTTGAATTCAGGCCAAAAAACAATGTATGGAGAGAACAGACATGAAATGTTTTATCATAGGGTATATAATGGGGGATTTCCCTGTGTTGTGAGCGAACCTTTGTGTTTGGAAGAATAAAACCTATATTCCGGCATCAAAGGCCTTTGAGAAGTGTTATTTTTATGAAGAGAAAACTACAACACTTGAAGGTTGCAGGTCTGACTCAATACCGGCAGGAAGTGACTGAGGTGCCCTTGATGCACCACTGCTCTGGTTGTGTGTGTGTGTGTGTGTGTGTGTGTGTGTGTGTGCGTGTGTGCGTGTGTGTGCGTGTGTGTGCGTGTGTGTGCGTGTGCGTGTGTGTTCACTACTCCTAATCTGTGCGCACCAACTCCGAGTATGGGTTACTATACTTGACCTTTGACCAACGCAGACTCACCACAGAGAACATCTGCTGCTGAAACCAGGTGACGTAATCATTCCTGATGTCCACGAGCTCGTCCAGTTCATGAATATAGAACTTGTCGTACTGGATGATCTGTCCGGCGCGCTCATTAACCTGCAACACCATCAAGAGCGACGTTAACATTACAACATGCTTTTGTTTGTTAACAACTGCACATTCACCAGCAAGAATTCATACAAACTAACTAATGTAAAAGCTCTAACAGTAGAGAGCAGCGCTTGCAACATCAAGGTCATGGGTTTGATTCCCAGGGAAAGCAAGAACTGATTAGAATGTCAATGTGTTTCTTGAATGCAATGATAAAAGCAGCTGATAAATGCAGGAATGCAAATCATAAGTAGGTAGAAAGACATGGCGTTTTAAACGATTTGGCACTATTTTTAGTATTTAGGGCAGATGTTTTCTTAAGTGGGGCACAGCCAGTGTGTGTTGGACTCACCGAGTGGAGGATCTCCAGGAGTTTGAGCGAGGTGTGCAGGAAGCAGGTGAAGATCCTCTGCTCAGAAAGAGGGATTCCCAGTTTCTGCATGCGCAGCAGATACACCACCACCTCCTTATACAGCTCCACCAACCTCTGGAAGACCGCTGGATCAAACCTGGACCACCAGTTCCCTTAAACAAAACAACAATGGTCGAGTCTAAAATGTAGGCAATCGTGCAATTTCTGTAAAGCACATATTAAATCCTTACTCCGCATGACATTATTCTACATTTATAATCCTACCCACTAACTAAATTAACAACTTCCTTGCTACTTATAAGCATTAACTGGGAGTTTATTGAGGCAAACGTTATAGTTAATAGCATTCTGTATAAATAAAGAGCTTTTAACAGTAGAGAGCAGCGCTTGCAACATCAAGGTCATGGGTTCGATTCTCAGGGAAAGCAAGAACTGATTAGAATGTCAATGTGTTTCGTGAATCCAATGCAAGTTACTTTGGATAAAAGCATGAATGTAAATGTAATAGTGAGAACTGCACAGTGTGGCAGTGTTATTTTTATATAAATTGAGCAGTAAAGTACATTTGACACAGAAAGGACGAGTAAAACTTTAACCCAAACGCTGTGAGGGGAAACGTGATGTACCGAGCACTTTGATGGGCGTCTCTTTCAGGCTGACGACGGCCTTGGCGAAGGGGATGGTGAGGGTGGTGTAGTTGCTGGGGTTGCTGAGGAGCGGGCACTCGGGCAGCGTGAGGAAGAGTCGCAGAGCCTCGATGTCTGGAGGAGAACTGCTCAATCTGGGGAGCAGATGCTTCTCCAAACTAGCAGCTATCTGGATCAGGAGGAAGCATGCATTGGTTACAATGACAGGAATAACGGCACTTACGTCGCAGGGAGTCGTTTCATTCATGCCACTCACTATTTGAGAGATTTGTGGGTAATCGGGCTGGATGAGCTTGTGGTAGAGCAGACGGGCCGTGTTGATGTCCACACCTGAGCATTTACTGCTCGTGCTGTAATGATCCGGGCTACAGCGAAACACTCGTTAGACAAACGACCAGCTCTTTATAGACTGTGGTTTATATGCATAACATCTAGTTACCTTCCAGACAGAAAACTTCCATTGAGACAACTCGCTGACGAGAACACCAGATCAATCTCACTGCAAGAAACATCCGGTATGAGGTTCAGACGGATGAATTAAGGCTCGATGAGCATTTTTATTAGAGCAGAGTGAGTTTCATGCCCTGATGTCTGAGTCAAAGCAAAGGAAGTGAAAGCAGTACTTGGTGATTTCCGGCAGCAGTCGTCCGTGAGCGTGATTGAGCCACTTCTGGACGAGGTCAGCGCTGAGCGTGTGGATCTGTCCGTCAGGTCTGCTGATCCTCACATCCAGCGGAGGACCGTCGTCCTGCAGACGCATTTAAATGGGAACGTCAGCAAACAGCCAATCACTATAAAACGCAACTGTACAAAATAACACACACTGCATATTTCTGAAATGCATTTGACATGACAGGATTTGTGTGGCATGAAATACAGTAATACCTTGAGATATGAGCATAATCCGTTCCAGGACGAGCTCGTAACTCGAATTGCTCGTATAACGCAAACACAATAGGGAAGTGTAGTGTTTGTTCCCGTGTTGTGTATTGATAGACTCAGAAGCTCATATGTATTATTATTGAACACTCATAACTCGTGCTGCTCCCAGCTTAATACTGGTGAATCACTCGTTGCCCCCGGTAACCCCCGCTGTAAAACCAAGCTGCCTCTAGTGGAGATCATATGCAATTACCCATAAATGAGGAGCTTGAGCTGCTGCGAGTGCTGAACACCTCTAGCGTCTGGAAGCTGCTCGTATCTCAAATATTTACTCGTATCTCAAAGCAAAAATAGCTTGAATGTTTGCTCGTATATCGGGACGCTTGTATCTCAAGATATTACTGCATCTAAAAATCCAGATAAATGCAATGTCATAAAAGTTTTGGTTTCACTGATGTAACAGCGGCTGTGTGGGTGGAGAAATAATACAGCTTTATTTACAGCACTTTTCACAATCTAGTCATTAACCTCAATATGTATCGTGACCCTTGACCTTTGCTCATACCTGAGATAAAGCATAGTGAGCGAAGCTCTGGTCTCCTCCAGCGTAGATCCTCTTCACACAGTAACTCGGCTCCGCCTCTGAAACACACAGCGCTGTCAAATCTGAAACGTCACCACATGTTTTTCCTCAATCAACTCTGTGAATCTGTATTGATTCACATCATACACACGTCGATGAGCGAACAAGGAGTCACGCACAATACTAAAGTGCAACTCTACTCTGTTTACATTAGAAAGGTTTGTATTCTGGAGACGGTCTAAAATAAAACCGTGAGCGTCTCAGTGTCCAAGTCTATGTTGCTTAAACTCCAGGAACATTCATCAATCCTATTTGGAGATATGTAGACATATCTATCACTCTCTCACGCATATATTTAGATATAAAGAGCAACATTATTACATAAGCATTTCTCTCTCCCCCCATTCCATTCAAATGTTTAGGGTCGGAGTTGAACTCATCTTTCTGAACCCCCTTTTCTGCAGTGGACGGATTTGGGAATAAACATGCTGGGAAACAGTGGAAAAGAGCTGATCTTTACTTGCATTTAGATTATATTTACATATCTGACATACGCTTTATTCCAACATTCGTGAGATGCGTTATTATTGTTTTCAATCCATAATCTTGTCGTTCCACTTTAGGAAGTATTCGAAGCCGACAACAAAAACATTGCATGTTTAACCGGCACCATATTTTAGTTCTTGCTAAATTTTTGGCTAGTAAAGCATGTCAGCATTGTGCTAAATAAGCAATTTAGACAAAGTATGTTCTCTGTTAAAAGAAGAGGTGTTTGGTTTATCGACTTTAACAAATAAACTGCAAAAGATGCATGCAATGATCAAAGTCACAGCATGCGTTTGAGAAATGCTGAGAAGGACAGATGTCTGAGAAGCACGACTGCATGCAAACGCACCTGTCTCCATCGGCACGGGATCATTATGGGCTCGCCAGCAGCCTTTCACAGGAGCGGGGCTTATCCGGTTGTAGGTCGAGCGGGTGCCCAGCTGTCCGTTCCCCCCGAGACCGAACGACTCAATCTTTCCCGAGGACGGGACGAACGCCAGAGTGTGCTGCCTTACATGCAGGTGAAAAAAGCAGGTATGATTAGAAACGCATCCATTGCTCTCAAGCTTTCGCATGGAAAACTAAGACTAACATCAAGCATTGATTGAATGATACTCACCTACCGCAAGCTATCTGTGCAACGACACTCCCCATCAGCTCAAACACTTTCCTGGGATTCACCTCGTGGTTTGTGGTGTTGTGTCCCAGCTGACCGTACCCACCAGCTCCAAACGTGAACACACCTCCCTCCTACAACATACATGTGCAATAATTACTAATCCTCTAAAGCTATGCATGCTTTCCTGTGTCTCAAACAGTAGAGAGTGGCGCTTGCAACATCAAGGTCATGGGTTTGATTCCCAGGGAAAGCAAGAACTGATTAGAATATCAATGTGTTTCTTGAATGCAATGCAAGTCACTTTGGATAAAATCGTCTGATAAAAGCATGAATGTCAATGAAAACAAAACACTCAAATCAGTTTCGACGTCGTCATTTGATTGATTGAATTCGACAGGATTTCTGTGTTGCGTTCTTTAATGGTCCGCCTGGAAACAAAGCCAGACGCCAAACGAGCGTCAAAGTAAACGGGAACAAAGTTTGTCCTGATAAAAAAAACGGCGCCTCATAACATGCAAAACATGCCGTGCAAAAGTGTGTTTTATAGACAAGTAGGTACTACAATATTGACATTTTGGTCATGTCTTGATTTAAAAGGGTTTCCCAAACACAAATCCATTTAAAAACATTTGTTATTTTGGCATTTCTCTTATTTATATATATAGGCTGACTAAAGGATTTATGGAATGAATCATTCATTAGATGCTCTCAGGTCAGTTATCGTAGAGATGTCGACACTTTTGCACCTCTAAACCAACCTGGAACAAAAACTATGATTGACCTTCACCCAGTCAGTCTGAAGGTCGGGCTACGCAAGACTAATGGGACTTGCTAGTGTGAAAATATTATCTTATTAGCTTATATTATTACACAAGCTTTCCTTCAGCTTAAACGGTAGAAAGCAGCGCTTGCAACATCAAGGTCATGGGTTTGATTCCCAGTGAAAGCAAGAACTGATTAGAATGTCAATGTGTTTCTTGAATGCGATGATAAAAGCAGCTGATAAATGCATGACAAACAATATATAAAACTGCGGTGAAACAACGTGCAGCGCAAGAACCGCTAAGCAAATAAATTGGACAGTTTGTTGCTTCTTAATCCCTCAAATTAAGCAAGTGAACCCATACCTTCGTTAGCGCTGCCGTGTGATCCTCTCCACAGCAAATGTAAACGACCCGCTGGGATCTGAGAGTCTTCAGCAAGGCAGGGAAACTACGATCTGAAGAACAACACGCATTAAACCACTGAACCGGAGGAAGCGCGACTGAACGTCTAAATCAGGGGTGCCGCATCTGCTTATAAAACCACTAAGTCAAAATGATCCTCCAACTATAAAAGTACAAAACGTATTTATGAATATATTGAGAATCTTTATATGCACAATATATGTTGGTGTAGCACAGTGCTTCTCAATTATTTTCTGTCACGCCCCCCTAGGAAGAGGTAAAAATTTTGCCCAGGGGGGCGCGCCCCAGTATTTGAGAACCACTGGTCTAGCAGAATAAACAACTACATTATTCAGAGTCGTTGTCGTGGTTTTTACGAACTTTGGGGAAACGCCGCTCCACATTTCCCTTCTTCGGTATAGCGATGACAGACACAGATTGACGCAAACGCTCTTCAAAAATCACATGGTGAAAATAAACTCCAAGTAAAAATTAAGTGGTCAGTTTTGACTTCTTTCTTTCTCCAGCTCTCACTCATTTTAAACCCTTTCTTCAGTTTAAAAGAAATAAACTAGAGGTTTTCTCTCTAGAGTTCAGCAGCCCTTGTCGCTGTTGTGCTCATGCGCAGTGACCCATGTGTCAGAAGAGGTCAGAGGTCAGACTGCCCTGAGGGTCAAGTAACACATTTCACAGTGAGGACGCATGATGGGCAGACGACTACTCGGCGGCACCCCTGATCTGAGGTGTTGGTTATACCGTCATTGTCGCTGAGGCCCAGCTGGCCGAACTTGTTTCGCCCCCATCCGAACACGGCCCCAGACAGCGTGAGCCCGAAGCTGTGAGCGCCTCCTGCACATATGCGGGCAAACGGGATGCCCTGCAGAGACTGAATGACCTGCGGGATGGAGACGGCGGCTCCCTGCTTCCCGAGCCCCAGCTGTCCATATTTATTCTGGCCCCAGGAGAATATCTGACCTCCTTGAGCGAGAAGTTGGGAAGTAAATGCATAATTAGGGTAAAGAGGGGAACAATCAGGATCAGAACGATCGTAAGATTCATACCTCTGGCTAAAGCGAGGGAATGCCAATATCCACAGGCCACCTGGGTAATGTGAACCTCTGACAAACTCTTGACGGTCCTGAGAAGAGAACACAGAGTTACGCAACTATAATCATCACGCTGCAATATTTGGAGAGGTGTGGATTCTTTACCTGGGCACACGGAGGCAATCCTCTATATTAGAGAGGCCGAGCTGCCCGTCTGAACCCAAACCCCAAGCAAACACTTGCCCTTTATCGTTCAGAGCCAGAGTGTGAGATTCACCGCAGGACACGGCCACGATGTTCTGAGCGTCCAGAGACACGACCTGCTCTAGAGGAGGGATGCAAACATCAGAGAAATGCACATAGAGGCGTATATTTCAGGATGTTACCTCTGCTCGAGCAAAATGCATGTTTGACCGTCACATCTGTATGTAAATGGATTATTTAAAGTTTATTTGTGTTGTATCGTCATGTTTTGGTCCTCTGGCATGTGAAGTGATGCATCAGTTTCAGACTGTTTTCATCATTTCAAACGCTCTTGATGTTTGAGGTCATTGATTTATAGGAAATATAAGTATATATAAGCTTTTCTGTGGAACGGTAATAAGTTACTAAATTGAGCAGATGTTATGAAGCACAGGCTGTTCCAGTGATAAAACGCAGGTTTCCCGAACAGAAAGGAACGCAGAGTCTGTGAGAACATGATGTAATAGCTTTCAAAAGTTTGGGTTCAGCAAGATTTAAAAAAAAAAAAAGAGATTATCATTTAATTCAGCAAAGGAAGCATTAAATGGAAAGTAACATAACAGATTTACAACGATAATAATAATAATCATAAAAGTTTCTTCTTGGCATCAAATCAGAATGATTTGTGAAGATTATGTGACACTGAAGACTGGAGTAATGATGCTGAAAATACAACTTTAATCACAGGAATAAATGACACTTTACTATATATTCACACAGAAAACAGCTGTTTTACACTGATATAATATTACACTGTTTTACTGTATTTATCTAATAAATTCAGATTTAATCTGAGGAATAAATGACACTTTACTATATATTCACATAGAAAACAGCTGTTTTACACTGATATAATATTACACTGTTTTACTGTATTTATCTAATAAATTCAGATTTAATCACAGGAATAAATGACACTTTACTATATATTCACATAGAAAAATAGTTATTTTGTTTTATATAAACAGATATACTTTCTTACCAACCCAAAACTTTTGAATGGCAGTAAAGATAAAATGGGTCAAATTAAAACAATTTACTCTGATCTTATGCATTCAAAACCTACTAAACTTGAAAGAAGGGCGAGTCCTGATCCAGCAAGACAAAAGGTGGGCGTTTCATGCCAGAATGAAGGAGTCGCCTTATAATTACCTTACTGAAATTAATAGGGACTGATGACATCAGCCTCATTTAGACTGAGATCTAAAGCCATTATAATGCTAGCAGTGTGTTTGCGGCTCTACCTGGTTTCTTGCGGCCCTTGTCGTGCCCCAGCTGCCCCAGGTCGTTGCAGCCGCAGGTGTAAATCACCCCGTCCTCCAGCAGAAACACACTGTGCCGTCTGCCGCACCCCACATCCCGCACACGCTTGCCCTCGAAGAACTCGCACTTCCTCGGCTCCAGCACGATCTCCTCATCAATCCCACCCAAACCCAGCTGCCCGTACGAGGCGTTTCCCCAGCATAGCATGACGACAGGCCCGTGTGGCCGATCACTGACGCAGGTGAAGACCTACAAGTGTGAGAACTACACACACAGAGAGAGACAAACACACAGACAGACAGAGAGAGAGACAAACACACAGACAGACAGACACAGACACAGACAGACACGCACGTCAGGTGGAAGCAAAACCAAACTCTTTAAAGCATCTGTAACTAGTGGCACTTCCTTAAATTTATTTGGGAAAAATAAATAATGCTTGATATAAGGGAGGTAATGATGAAGCCAACATGAAAATACAGAAGCTTACATTTATATTTTTACTTTTAACAAATGCCATAAGCATTTACTCTAAATCACAAATCATAACAACTCACAAACCAGGTACAACATCTGTCGCAGTTTAAACAGACGAAGTGAAAGCACGCAGATTAAGTCCCGCCCGCTCTCTAGAAATTTCAGATTGCGGGAGGTGTGTAGATAAACAATTATTGCATAATACAGCTTACAGTTAAAGTCTATAATTGGATGCATTAAAAACGGGTACTGTTACTTTAAGAACGCAAAGATACATGCAACCAAAGAACAAATGTAACACTGTATCGAATTTTAAACTGCAGACCTCGGGACTCACGTGAGATTTAAATGCCAGTCAGTGACCATGACGTGTGTGTGTGAAAAATACCGTTAGAACGGTTGGTGATTAAATGTGGTTTTGAGAGACTGTCCGTTAATTCCCAGAGAAAAGTGCGCGCTAGTTTTAACGACACGCTGTCAAAACACAATAAAACACACCTCACCGCACGAATGTGTGACTTTAATGAGAAAACAAACCCATACTGCACCAATATCCTTCGCACGAACACAAGAGCAGGTCTGACACGCGCGTGTAAAGCCTCTCTTACCTGTTGATATGTGATATCAGAGTCAGCACATGTATCCTGTAATGTCATGACAGACTGAAAGAGAGACAGCGCACGAGCACGCGCTTAAATACAAGGCGGCGTGAAACGCGAACCTGCTGTAAGATTCTAGAGCCTTTCCGAAACACCGGATGTGACGAAACACGCGGAATTCCTGCGCTGCGGATAGAAACACCGTAATAATTATGCGATAATAATAATGATAATAATAATAATAATAAAGAAGCGATAGGTTATAAAATAATAATAATAATAAAGATGAGATAGGGAATAGTAATACTAATACTACTACTAATAATAAAGATGCGATAGGGAATAATAATAATAAACATGCGACAGGGAATAGTAATAATAATAATCATGATAATCATAATAATGTTGCGATAGGGAACAATAATAATAGTAATGGCAAAATGCTTTCTTGTTGTCGTCATGTAAAAATACAAGAACTTTAAAACCTATGAAATCTCAGGACAAGCTTTCTACACAGGCAGTGAGGCAATTCTTCAAAATAAAAGTCAAGACAATTTCATTGGAAAATATAGTTTTGAAAATATTGCGTTACTTTATTATTTTTTCTATTGTTTTGTTCTGTACTGTTAGTTGAATTATTTTAAATATCTAATTTTAAGATATTCTAAATTGTTTTAATCTGATTTTTATTGGCAATTTATTTTAATCTATTTTTATATTTATTTATTTATTTATGCATTTGTCAGACGCTTTTATCCAAAGGAACACATTGAATCAGTTCCTGCTTTCCCTGGGATCAAACCCATGACCTTGATGTTGCAAGCACCACTCTCTACTACTGATTGAACTACAGGAAAGCTAATATATTATATTTATTTATGAAAGCTAATTTATCATATTTTGGATATTATTTAATCATTAGAATGTGAATTAAAAGTCTAATTTTCATTCTACATAACCATGGCTTGATTAGAAATGACTATTGGAAGCAGTTTTAGATGCAGGCTGTTCAAACCTACATGTTTTTTTACATCTGTTTTATAAAACAAATAGCTGAGAAGGCACCGTAAAGCATTTTATCAGCATTTATTCTACAAAAACACCCATGCATATTATTGTGCTCCATCAGAACAAATGCATCAGTTCACGTGAACGACTGTTCAACATCAAAATGCATGTCTGTCATAAACGAATGTGTGATTCTCCAAACAAACAAACAAAAATGCAGGCAAATTCGAGGAGGTTGAGGGAGAATGTTTGTGCGAATCAGAGAAGGGTGAATTTAACAAACCGACACGCTCCAATCGATACAAACCTCAGCACCAAAACACGCTACAACAGAAACTTGGCTTTTTTATTTAAAAAAAAGAAAAACACTATACCAAAGTGCATTTGTCGCAAGACAATAATAGTCTGAGGTAGAGCAAAATAACACTCGCTTGTAAAAACAGTATTCTCGTGCTCAAACTCCCATGATGTCTTCATTTATGAAAGATGCTCGAAAATAATAACTTACTATGAAGTAAACAAATGAAAGGTAGTATTCAGTGGGAAATAGTATTGCACATTTCGGGTGGCTCCGGTGATTTAAATCCTCTAGTCTTCAGGGAATTTAAAAAGATTCAGAATTGAGCAGCTGATGTGGATTGATTCAAGTAGCATTTAAGAGTAGCGCGCTTGCAATCCCACATATCGACAGGAACTGTGCAGTGGACGGGTGCGATGCTTCCTCATCCCGGGTCACAGCCGGTCGAAGCAGGGGTACACCGCGCTGGGCTGGTAAGCTCTGCCGGGCACGCTCACCTTGGCATCCATGCCCTGCGTCTGGCCGAGAGCTCGCAGAGGCGCCGTGGAGGCCGTGTGCGTCAGGTATGTTGCGGGACCTTGAGCCGACACGACCACCGGCTGCATGTACTGCATGTTCGGCCGCTGCATGTACTGATGCAAGGACACGC
>JAWRVZ010000257.1:62500-105000 GCA_037043235.1 Rhodeus uyekii | reverse complement strand
AAGATTTCTTTATTTATAATATATGTTTATGATTGAATGCATTATATATATATATATATATATATATATATATATATATATACATATATATATATAATGCATGGTTTATTTTCTACATAATGCATATACATACTCATCTCACATTGTTATTTTTGTACACAGGCATGTAATAAACTGCCATTATCAACTGCCAAATTAACGTGTCAGTGATGTGTGAAGTTCAACTGTGGCTCTATATGGTCGTTATAAACGGTGCGGAGTGATGGTCTGTTAAAAAGAGGAAGCTCATGCTGACTAAAAGGGTTGAACTTTTCTGTGCACAGGCTAAAAATCTGTTGCATGCATGAGAGAAAAGAGCACAAAACTAAAGCGCAACACACAAGCATTAACACATGATCCAAAAAATGCATGCAATTCAGACAATGCAATTAGACGCGTGTATGATGTGGCGCAGGTAATCCTCTCTGTCGCGGGCTTGAGCTGCTTTGTGCCCGGATTGAACTGTCATGGCTGCCGTGCGCCGCTGACTGATTCTGGTTGGACGGGAGGCGGAAAAGCGCTGTAAGTCTGATCACCTTCGACAGTTTTACAGGCACTTTCAAGCGTTTTCTCATATGCATCAGGCAAATGTTGACTTTGAAGAAGAATGAAAGTTTTAGAAGTGGGAATGTAATGTCGCACGCGCAAATGGCATGACAGATACAATGTTTGTTGGGCAACTTTACATAAGCAGGAGCGCATATTTGCTGCTCTATCGCAGGCGATGTGCATTGCATTTTAGATTGCATTGCATTAAATGTGAGCTCAAACTTTATTACACGTTCATTGCATTGGGACAGGGAACTGAAGCACAGGTGCAAACTGATTCTGATCAAACTTGTGCAACTCAAGATGCATGCTTTCTACATGCTTTCTACATGCTTTCTCCTCGATTATTCTGACATTTGTGTCTTTCTTGCATGGGTCAGTGTGTGTGTGTGTGTGTGTGTGTGTGTGTGTGTGTGTGTGTGTGTGTGTGTGTGTGTGTGTGTAAGTAAAGACAGAGATGTGAGGAGGATTAGTGTAAAACTGTGCTTACAAAACAGTGGTACAGTGTTTAATTCCGTGGTGTTTTGATGTATACACACACATTACACCATCATAGTCTAGTATATTTCAAAGAATACCATGGTACATGTTCAATAAAAACCTGGTACTGAAGTCAAAGTGCATTTGTTAATGCTGCATAAACATTACATCGTTTTAAACTAACCTTAAACCAGCAAATGTAGTGTTAAGGAATAGTAGTTAAAGCATAAATGAAAAGAGCGTTATACTATGTAATAAATACAAATTTTAAGTACGATCATGTTACTATGTTCAAAAATCACGGTAATACCATAGTTCATAGTACATACGAAGGGTTATTCAAACATTCTGAATTGTAATTAATATGTTGTAGTCTGAATTAGTGCAATTTATATATGAAGATGATATATTTCAAAGAAGAGCAGGTTTTGTTCTCAAAGACATTCTTGAACATGTTGTGTAATTACTGTATATGTGACAGTATTTTCATGTTGTGGTCATAAACGCTGGTTAATTTCCATTTAATGTCCATTAGGTAGTTTGCACAATATGCACATCATGCATGACTATAATTACAAGGGTAAATGTAATAAACGAGCACAAGCGTTTGGGGTCGGTAGGATTTGTTAATGTTTTCTAAAGAAGACGCTTCTGCTCTCCAAGGCTGCTTTCAAAAACACAGTAAAAACAATAATATTCTAAAATATTATTACAATGTAAAATAATAGTTTTCTGTTTCAATACAAAAACATTTAATTGCAAAAAATATTAAGCAACGCAGCTGTTTTTAACATTGATAATAATCATAAATGTTTGTTGAGCATCAAATCATCATGATTAGGGTTAGAATGATCAGAATAATTTGTGACGATTATGTGACACTGAAGACTGGAGTAATGATGCTGAAAATACAACTTTAATCA
This sequence comes from Rhodeus uyekii, assembly GCA_037043235.1. NCBI lineage: Eukaryota > Metazoa > Chordata > Actinopteri > Cypriniformes > Acheilognathidae > Rhodeus > Rhodeus uyekii. Next base: position 103,009 of record JAWRVZ010000257.1, on the reverse strand, counting down.
CAGGAATAAATGACACTTTACTATATATTCACATAGAAAACAGCTGTTTTACACTGATATAATATTACACTGTTTTACTGTATTTATCATCTAATAAATTCAGCTTTAATCACAGGAATAAATGACACTTTACTATATATTCACATAGAAAACAGCTGTTTTACACTGATATAACATTACACTGTTTTACTGTATTTATCATCTAATAAATTCAGCTTTAATCACAGGAATAAATGACACTTTACTATATATTCACATAGAAAACAGCTGTTTTACACTGATATAATATTACACTGTTTTACTATATTTATCATCTAATAAATTCAGCTTTAATCACAGGAATAAATGACACTTTACTATATATTCACATAGAAAACAACTGTTTTACACTGATATAATATTACACTGTTTTACTGTATTTATCATCTAATAAATTCAGCTTTAATCACAGGAATAAATGACACTTTACTATATATTCACAAAGGAAACAGCTGTTTTACACTGATATAATATTACACTGTTTTACTGTATTTATCATCTAATAAATTCAGCTTTAATCACAGGAATAAATGACACTTTACTATATATTCACATAGAAAACAGCTGTTTTACATTGATATAATATTACACTGTTTTACTGTATGTTTGATTAAATAAATGCAGTTTTGATGAGCAGAAGAGACTTTTTTAACGATATCCCAGGCTCTGCAACCAGAACCATTGGTAAAATATAATGACATTCATTATTAAGTATGATGTTACAATTCTTACACTGATTGAATTTTAAGCATGTCTAAATGTTACATTTTTCCTTGTCTCAAATAGGGCTCTGTGCATCCAAAATGAACGGGGTCAACGGCAAACGTGACGCTCAGGTTGGGAATGAAGAGAGGGGCATTTGGCATAAACGCCTGCGTCTCAGGAAGTCCTCCTTTTCATTTCCCACTCAACAAAACACTGTGAAAGAGGAGAAGAATGTTACAGCTCACGGACAGGAAGAAACAAAGAGCTCTAATAAAAGTGTCAAGGCGGCGAACAGCTTCATCTGCTTTGCGTGCAACGACGGCATCTGCTTTAGTCCTGGAGAATTAATGACGCATTTTAAGATCGTTCACGGAGGCAAAGGAAGCCCGCCGGTGTTTCCATGCAACATGTGCGGTTTCTCCACGCCGGTGTTCAGTGCGCTCCAGCAGCACCGAATGCAACACAAGGACTGTTTGTTCACTTGTGAGATCTGCAACGACAACGTCCAGCAAACGCTTTCCCAACTAACCGAACATTCCCAAACTCAGCATTCTCTGAATGGTCAATACTACTGTCCAAAATGCAAACTCTCCACGCAGGAGATCGAGCAGTTCGCATGTCACACGTGTTCGGCTCCAATCATAAGCAATCACGAAGAAAGCATTAAGTTGGAACAGAACAACAATCTCTTAAAGCACATGGCAGCTGCATGTCGTCAAAGGTGGAGCAGAAGAAACTGGTGGAGGAAACGGGCACAAGCGTGCAAGAAAGACAATAACAAGTCCCTAGAGGTTAAGTTCTTGCTTCCAAAACCAGAACCCCAATGGACATCCCAATTACCATTATCCACACCTGGTCTACTGGACAACCATGGCATGCTGTTGGGTCCAGAGAAGACCTTAGAGGAAACGCAGCAGTTTCTTGAAAGGACGGTTAGTGGTGGAAATAAGTGGCGTGTATCTCTTAAAAGCGAGCTTGATATTGTTCCTCCCTGTCCGTCACAACCGAACGCAAAGCGACGCAGCGCGCCACACCCAGGCCTGCCGCGCTCGGGGAAAGATAAGCTAACCGGACTTATGGAGAAGAACAATATATCTGTTCCCCCAGATTGCACTACAAAGGTGGTCGGGTTCAAGATGGTGGACGGGAAGAAGCACTTAGTTCTCAGAGTCATTCCTTCAAACAAACAAGACATTTCCACTCTGAATTGTGTTGAATCTCACACTGTGAAACCAAGCAATCAAGCAGACGAATCCAATGATAGTTTGACCGTTAATGCCTCAGGAAACTGTTCTCATGCTCAGGCGACGTCTAGACGGTCTTCATCCCAGAGAAGGAAGCAGGGACGCTGTGCAGCTCAGCGGGACTTCCTGTCTTCAGTGGTTGACAGGATAAAAAGCCAACAAAAAGATGGCGGAAACAATCAGGAACCCACCGATCACGATGCATGCATTAATCGGGACGCCTTCGGAAAGAGCGAGGCTAAGAAGCTGGATGTTCAAGCGAAGAAGAGAGACTGCCAAGACAAAGCTCTCAGTGAATCAGAGGAAAACCTCACCGCATGCCAAGGAGATTCAGGCTGTCATAGCGATCTGACCTCGGACACCGGCTCTCTGGAAGAGAGGTGCAATCTTACTCTAGATTCAAACCTCATTCGGCTTCATGCAAGCTCCATCTCAGGGTTTGATCGCGTTAGTCCATCCTCTAGATCTCCTTTGATGAATTCGACCCTGACTGAGTCTGTGTGTCATTTTCAAAGTGAAGATGAGGGCCTGTTATTGCACAGCCGTGCCGACGAGAGCACAAACAACATGAACCCCAGAGATGCTCTGGTCCCGGTAGGTCAGCGGGAAAGTGTGCATCAGACGGCGGATAAGCTGCTGCCTTTAACAACAGCCGAACACTTGCTGGATGAAGCGAGAGGCGATCAGACATTATCTTCACACAACGAGCCTCTGCGAGAGTCAACATGCACTGGAGGTAAGCAAGACCACACTGATGAAGTGAACTTGTGTAACGTTAGAGGGAAATGCAATGGCTAAAATATTTTATTGGCTTTCATGGAAAGGTGTGTAGAGTAAGAAATGTTGTCTATCCTTCAATCGTGGGCTTTTACTGTGCATTTTTAATGAAGTGTCAATGAAAAGGTGGATGTTCAGCCTACAAAACACTGAAAGCTTTCCAAAACACTTCCGGTAGGCGTGCTTCAGGACGTCTAAGTTCACATGCATTGATATCTAATCACGGATACGACGTGTGTTGAAGTCGTGCGCCATATTGGAACAGTCAAAGCTTGTTACTCGCATGTATGAACGTCTGTATCTGCAATAGTTATTTACAGGATTTCCTGTATTATTAATGTTAGATATGCATGAAATAGAATGGTTAAAGCTCTTGTGAATGGATTTAATGATCAGAGAATCGTAGAAGCCTTGGGTTTTCATCCCTTTGACTTTGACTTTTATCAAAAAAAATTTACTTGGTTAAAGTATTTACTCTGAAATTGCTCGGTAACAATCTTTCCAAGCAGTCTATTGTTGCCACAAAGATTCAAAGCATTTAACGCAAGAATAAAAATATAGTAATTAAACGTGCTTTCCATATTTTTCTCAAAATTAACATTAGCAGGATTTGAAATGAACCTTTTTCAATCCCCGGCCAAATTTTTTAATTTACCAGCCATTCAGAACTTCTACTAGCCCCCCAAAAAATATGAAATAAACCAGATCTCACAGCTATATATTATATAAAATATATTATAAAAATGTTATTTCATGCATTAATGTCTTATTCAAACAAAAGCATCTCCTCCCTTCCTCTTTTCACCAAAAATGTATTTTTTATTTAGAAATAATACACTGTATTATGTGTTTTTTTTTTTAATCTTTACTGCAGTTTCAATGCAAATGAACAAGCCAGATATTCTCAGATTCTGTCTTTGCACTAAATCTGCGCAGATTTGGCTTAAACAAACTTCCCCAGCAAAGCGAGTAAATAAAAGTAACCCAAAAACTGGCCAGTGATTTGACATGGTTTTTGGCGGCTGTTCATTTCAAACCCTGGATGCACCGATATGAACATTTTGGCCGAAACTGATCATTATTCTTTATATTTGAAAGCCTATTGGCCAATAAATCTAAATCCAAATTTGTAATATCATTTTTTAAAGAGCCTGATTACTAAAACAAAAGCCTCCCCATTAAAAGCCATGACCCAAACACACAATTATTATGTTTTGATTATAAATGCATGTTGCTTATATGACAGACATGTGCTGCATGTGTTTTTTCATTATTTTTTTTATTTTATAAAATATATATATATTTTTTACTATTTGTTTTATTTATTATTTTATAAATTTTATATAAATAATTTATTTGTCTGAAACTATGCATGCTGCCGTTTTTGACCAGATCTACCTGGAAGAAGAGATTATTATATCTCATTGGGATTTTGCTGGATAAATAAAGGATAAATAAAATAAATGTTCCTTTTTTGATGTAATTTCAATCATATTTCAAGCGATTCAGTTGCATCTAAAGTGTCTCAGCTGAAGGAAATAATCCAATATTAATCAGCTGTAATAAATATTGCCTGGTCCAATTGGGACAAACTTACCTGTGTCTAACAGTAGAGAGCACGCTTGCAACATCAAGGTCATGGGTTCGATTCCCAGGGAAAGCAAGAACTGATTAGAATGTCAATGTGTTTCTTGAATGCAATGTAAGTTACTTTGAATAAATGCATGAATTATATTTTGTGACGATATCAAAAACATTAAATATGAGCATTTCCAATATGATTGCATAGTAAAGAAACATTTTAAAGCATGCAAACTGCTATGTTAGTAATTCTTCCGCTCCATGTTTTCATCAGATCCAAACCAGCAGTCTGAGCCGATCGACACCAGCGTCCGCTATCCCGATGATTCAAACTCTTCCACGTCTGCAGCCGCGGGATCCAGTGAGTCAAACGGCCCTCTCGCGTCCCTGAACAGGAAGTGCGTGGGAGAAACGTCCTGGACGGACTCTCACGGATCCGTCAGTAAATCCCAGAAGCGCTCCGAAGACACGGCATCCGTCCTCCACTGGCAACCGCCTGCTCGTGACGTTCCGACGACCCTCCGACTGATTCCCTACAGCTCCTCACAATCCGTTCAAATCCCACGGGACAACCAGCCCGTCATAGTCCTCAACCATCCCGACACTGACATTCCCGAGGTGCTGAACATCATGAAAGTCGTTCACAAGCACAAAGGTGCCGTGCAACGGGTCGTACTGTCTCGTAAAACTCTCCGAGCTCTCTCAGACTTCGACTTCCGGAATAACCTCGTTGCCGATTGCCACGCGTCCCACCGGAGGAGGGAATGGCCCAACGGGAGCGTGAAGGAGAGGTTCAGCCTGAAGCTGCGGCTCAAACGGGTGTGTGGAAGGAATTATACTGTGGTGCCGACCGTCTCGGAAAGCGTCGTGCTCCAGCCCACGTTTAGATGCTGGTTTTGCGGGAGGCTTTTCCGAAACCAGGAAGCTTGGGTGGGACACGGACAGAGACATCTGATGGAAGCAACCAGAGGCTGGAACCAGCTCTTCCACACATAGGAGAATTGCATTATCCCGCTTTTAAGACGTGCTGTGAATCAGGTTTACTCTGCAAATCTCAGGGGGAGAATGTCCTTCTTTATAGGCATATTCTTTTAAACCCTGTTCGGGTGGCGATTTATATGATTGAATTTTCAAGCAAGGATTATTTATTTTGTTCCACAATGTGAAAAAGTGCAGTGCATTATCTAATATATAAAAAATCCATGTTTTGCTACGGTCGGACCAAATCCAGATCTTTGATCAGATTATTGCAGACCTCAGGAAATATACAATAATAATCCACTGCTGTAATACTAATAGATGAACAGATGCAAGACGTCTGTTTGAATCCAGCAATGTTATTTTTGGTGTTTAAAACAGATCTAGTGTAGTTGCACCCATTAATTGCTTTACTAATCAACTTTAATAAGCTTTGTTTACGTATGTAAACGACTCTCTGTTCCTCTGCTTGTACATTGAGCATTAGTTTCAGCTCGACTCGCTGATGCATCAAAAGAAACGCTGTTTTGTATTTATGCTAATTGTCTTTATATTTATTTTTGTCGGCATGCCGTTGCATGCGTTACGTTAAGGGTTTAAATCAATCACCTTGCATTTATCTAATTGTTAATGTATCTTGTAAACTGTGATGTCATCATAATTATTTGAGTGGAAGCCAAAGAATCAGTGTGTCATCTGATCAGGATCAAGTTTCGTGAGTAATGGGTTTATTTTCACCGGCTAAAACTGAGACGCTCGCTGATTTTTGAAGTTTGAAGCACTTGACAGTGATGTGAATGTCGTAGCGTCCCGTCACTTCACTTGAAAACCAAAGAGAAAAGTCTGGTTTGTGTAGATGAAAGCACTAACAGCTGTGAATGACTGCATTGTAGAAGTGCCTCCGTTCAGCCCGAGACTCTCGGTTCTTCTGGAGCGACCGGGAAATAAAGAAATATAATTATTTTGAACATGCGTGTGTTTTTGCTGTGATTTGAGCTGAGGGAAATAACACCGCTTTGCACAGGGAGGCAGAGATATGAACACTTTTTACCGATAATTTGAAAGACAATAACATATGAATGGGCGGATGAATCGAAATCCATCATTTTTGAGAGCCTGATTACGAAAACAAAAGCCTCACCATTAAAACCCATATCCAAAACACAACATTATAACGATTATATCACATTCATGCATTTATGTATGATTACATTATCATTGCATTCAAGAAACATTGACATTCTAATCAGTTCTTGCTTTCCCTGGGAATCGAACCCATGACCTTGATGTTGCAAGCGCTGCTCTATACTGTTAGACACACAGGAAAGCCTCATTATCATTATATGAAATGAGAGATTTGTGCTGCACATGTTGCTCTGAACTGTACTTTCCTTTTGTAAGTGATTTCAATCCTATTGTTCAAATCCGTCATGTTGAGCATTTGAAGTGAAATAATTCATGCTGTTTATCAGCTTTAACAAATCGGCCAAATCTTCTTATTGGGACATAAAAAGCATAAATCGGCCGATACCGATATATATCGTGCATCCATAGTTTTATATCAAAGTCTTTTAATGCATGTCAGTTTTTTACGCTTGCAAACCAATAAAAAATGTATGATTTACTTTTATGGAGTTACGTATGAGTTACTGTTTAATAACCTGGATTTGGCCTGATTATTTGTTTTTAATAGCAAATAAGCCTCAGGCTGAAGGAAATGCATGTTCTCGCCTGTGCACCTTCAAAAAGGGCATTATTTGAGGAGACAAACCATAGTGGATGTAATCGAGCGCACTCATTTAATCCCACAATGACTCAGAAAGCGATATTAAATGCATAATATATATTTGTATTATTTAACATTTCATTATTGCAGGTTTGCAAAAGATTTTCTTCATTTTGAGGATTAGTAAATGCTCACATTTAGTGTTTAACTTCAATCATCATCATGTTCATCAACGCCTGGCAGTTACATGCATCACTGATCTGAAAAAGAAACACATTTAAAATGTAAAAGTAATGCATTACTTTACTAATTACTTGAATGGGTTTTCCTGTGTGTCTAACAGTAGAGAGCAGCGCTTGCAACATCAAGGTCATGGGTTTGATTCCCAGGGAAAGCAAGAACTGATTAGAATGTCAATGTTTCTTGAATGCGATGATAAAAGCAGCTGATAAATGCAGGAAAGAAATATTAATGAATAAGAGCATCTGCTAAATGTAAAGTGACTTAAAAAAGTAATCTGATGATATAACTTGCATTGCTTGTTAAGGCATTATCTCCAACTCTTAGACTTAGAACATGCATTATGTAACTGGTTTTTAAGTTATATAGCTCATAAAATCAACTAATATCAAATCTAATATTACATTTTCTGTGGCCCACAAGGTTTCCAGTTATTGCAACCTAAAATGTAAAAAGTAATGTAAGTGAATGTCGATACAGAAGTCAGTTTTATTTATGCCTTAATGTTTTACTAAACTAGTAGATAGTGGGTTTTAAGTGATATAGTCTTGCAAAATAGCTTTATACTTTATATAAATAATTTCTATTAACAGACACAACACAAAAACATTAAGAAAAAAGATTCATATTTATTTTTTTAACTGCACACACCTTATGCAAAGTAAAACAAAATGTGTATACAACGATTCAACGACACACAAACTTAAACTGTACATTTAGACTTTCTTTTCTGCTGCGCTGCATTTTGAAACAGTTTCTCTGTGTGCACATGCACAACACGGACTTCTTTCAATGTTGCGCTGCATTTTACATTTATTTTATATGTCTATCTAATTTATTTTCGAATGCACGAGCACGTCGTGTTCGTGCGTTACCTGTCATTCACTAAAATAAGTTATTAAAGTAGCAGCAAGTCCCAACGTTGCACGCGTGGATCTGTTCCCGTCAGTACAGCTATATCCTCAGATTCCCGCTCCTGTAGTTTCACGGCTTCACTGCGTGTCTGAGTTTGGTGGAGTCTTTGGTGTTGCTCAGTGAGTCGACCAGCACTATAGGATTCTTCTGGTGGTTCTCAATAATGTCAGAAACGCTGTTGAAATGCTTGAGAGGAGAGAGAGGATAGTTTAGTGACTGACAGCTGATAACTTTACCGCTTTTCACCACATGCAGGCCTGGTTCCACAGACAGAGTTTAGATTAAGCCAGGATTTGGCCTTAGTTTAATTAGGGAAGTAGAAGTAGCCACTGATTTATTCTTAAGATATGTTGCTTTCAGTTGAAACGGCTCAAACATGTATTTGTTTTTTGTTAGATTAACTTAAGCCTTGTCTATGGATTTAGTCAGTGTATTTGGACACTTGAGTCGGACTTATCTGAACGCCATTTAAATGAACAATTCTTATTTTTTATGGAATATTGCAGCATATAAAGCTAGAGAATACCCACAATGCACCGGGAGAGATGCATGGCGAGTGAATGGCGATCCATACATTTTAGAAACCGCTGGTCCAATGTGGGTACAGCGTAATATCACACAGATATAAATGCCCTTTTGATCAATTATTAAATTGTTTAATTAAGGTTTATACATGCTAGTTTCCATAACAGAGTTCAAGATGAATCTTTTCATTACTACTACGTTTCAAATATTAAACATTAAGCTCAAACTATGCAATGTTCTAATTCCCTCACTGGTTTCTATTCACATATATTATATATATTATGGAGTAATAAAGGGAATCGTGAGTGAGCATTGGTTTCTGTTGTAGCATTTCACTTTCGGCACTCCCGTTACTCAAAGTGTTGCAGAAATTAAAATTAGAGTTAGTGAGAACGTATAACCTTTTGGATGATGCAAACATATGATTGATGGAAAATACCAGGTCTGTTGTTAAAACTGAAAACTGATGTTGGCAGAAGGCCGAGGTGGAGCCAAAAGAAAAGAGGACTGGATTATTTACTATTGACCTTGGGAGATAAGAGAAATGTATATAATGAGATGCATGGTGATCTGCACTCGGATGTAAAGCCATCATCTCACAAGAACATCTTCTTAAAGACGTGGAAACTGCGACTCTTAGCTTTTTTCTCTGATTGAGCCAGCGAGAAAACTTAGACTCAACACAAGCTGCATCTATCCCTGCCAAAATCAAATCCCGCCCGCATTTCTCCCTGTTCCAGAAGCTTGGATGAAACGGCTATCGCAGCTTCTTTTTAATGCTGACTTTTAAGTGTTCAAATACTTTTGGGGGTGAGTGTGTCGCCATGTCCTTCTTTACCTCCTCTCCTTGCTTCTCCTTCCCCAGAGCGTATTGTTTGCTGGAGGCGATGTAGCGGACAGGGATGTTGTAAACGCGGCTGTTGTAAAACACCACCAGTGTGTACGGCTGCAGCGCATCCACACCAGAGCTCTTCCTCAGCAGAAACGAGCCGTCCTGAAACACAAGCCATGCGAGGATTACATCTCAAACAGGGATAGATTTGGATTTACATTACATTTTTTATCCAAACTAAGCGACTTACATTGCATTTATGATATGCACTTAATCCCTGGTAATCGAACCCAATGACTTTGGCGTTGCAACTTGGTGGTTTTGCGATGTTTTAAAATGATCTGAATCATGGATGAGGTTTTTCCATGTCTCTAACAGTAGAGAGTGGCGCTTGCAACATCAAGGTCATGGGTTTGATTCCCAGGGAAAGCAAGAACTGATTAGAATGTCAATGTGTTTCTTGAATGCAATGATAAAAGCAGCTGATAAATGCAGGAATGGATGAATCACATTCTGTATTTCTCAAGTTTTAAGTCGCTTTGGATAAAAGCTTTTGCTAAACTAATAAATGTAAATGATCTGGATCGTCCGATAACCATTTGGCTGCTAAACCAACAGTCTTGTCATTTTGCACGGTCACGTTTTCTGGTTTTAAATATATGAGTGCATCTTGAGTTTATTTTCTACAGATCATGAACCCTTTTCACTTTATTGGGCTCAGGTAAGTCATAGATAGTGGTGGTGAAAAAATGACACAAAAAAACTTTTTCCAAAATGAGATAGAGACTAATTTTTCAAATTTGCTGCTCGTTTTATTACAGCAACTCACACAGCAACAGTAACTAGTTTCATGAAATTTAATGTCAAGGCAATATAACATAAAATGCAGTAAATGCACATTGAAGTTCAAAACGAGCCTCTTGCATGATGATGCATATCTCAGTGTTCTGTTGCATTTGCTGAAATTTGAAATGCAAAGTCATTTAACGCAGCTCTGTAAAATGCAGCGTTGTTATTGTGTGCGGGTGGAGCGTTACATGCCTTAGCTGCGCGTATGAGAGCGTCCTCTGCCGTCTTGCGGTCGCAGCTGCTGGCGTACCAAACCTTTTTATACACGCCAGCTTCCTGTGTGAGAGAACCGGAGAGTTAAGACTCCCGGAGTAAGAGCATGCTGGGATGTTCTTGATTATAGTACTTATGCTGCAAACACTGAGACAGCAGGCTCCGTCAGAGCCAAACCTCAGCAGTTTAAAAAGTAAAGTAAATGCAGTAAAAAGGAAGTCAGGAAGAGAGTTTGAATCACCTCCTCGGCATCTCTAGATCTGCTGTCTGAAGGCAACGTCCCTCTGCCTGATAAAACAATGAGATCAACACACAGAAACAGAAACACTCCACAGCCTTACTGGCATATTTTACATTCATGCATTTATCAGACGCTTGTTCAAGAAACACATTGACATTCTAATCAGTTGTTGCTTTCCCTGGGAATCGAACCCATGACCTTGAGGTTGCAAGCGCTGCTCTCTACCGTTTGAGACACAGGAAAGTGCGTATGTATTTATCTATTGTTTTTCTGCATCTCTAACAGCAGCGCTTGCAACATCAAGGTCATGGGTTCGATTCCCAGGGAAAGCAAGAACTGATTAGAATATCAATGTGTTTCTTGAATGCGATGATAAAAGCAGCTGATAAATGCATGAACGTAAAAGTTAAATGCAAACTGAAAAAGCGTGACTTACTCTGGGAGGGAAGCTGTCGAGGAAGAGGCATCCTGTAGCAGAAAACGAGTTCAGTTCTGTTAGTAACGTCGTGGTTGTTCATGCGTAAAGTAGAAGATTAAACCGTTGTCGGTGGTTTCTCACCTGGCTCGTTGGAACCCAGTTGGCGACGGGCTCGACATGGCGTCCGGTGGGCTTCGTGTCGTCGTTATTGGAGGTGTTTTAGTTAATGAGGCTGTAACACAGAGGTCATGTCATTTTAAATCAGCAAAAGGTCATAGGTAAGAACTGCACTGTATAAATGTGCTGGAAACTCTCATGTTGGTCTCGTCTGCAACCACCGCTATATTCAGAATAGCTCACTTCCACCAGTTATTCGTGCAGTTTCTGCAAGCATGCATGCAAGAATTGTGCTTTACAAAACAAAGCTTACTTTGTGGAATAATGCATCAGTTTGACGACCAACAGATTAAACTCATGCTTAATGCTAATTTTCCGATGCTTTTGCTACGCTATGATAATCTCCTCATGAGGGATTTTGATAGTTACCTTCACTCTCTTTGCGTGGAAGGCTTGGTTTCTGCAATAATAGAGGAGTATGAGTGATGTTTTGATTTATATGTAAAGCATGACAGTTTTTAAGGAAATTAGAGGAACGTACCGGAATTGAAGCAGGATTTGATTTGTTCCTGAAAGAGCGGCGGTGAGGAATTGTTAGTGAGTGTGATATTATGGCAGAGTTTCTGCATTAGAGATCGGCAGGTCTTACAGTTCTCTGGGTCGAGGGGTCGGGATGGAGGGTCTCCGGGCACCTGTGGTCTCCTCCGCTCTCTCGTTAGCAGCTGACGAGTGTCAGACGTGTGTTACGGGGATTGATTATAGATTGCATTGGTTAATTTGCTCAGGTTTAGTGTGTAAGCGTTACTCACTGTCGTCTGAGTCACACACCTCGTACTCGTCCTCTGATTGTGGTTCCTGCTCTCACACACACACACACACACACACACACACACACACACACACACACACACACACACACACACACACACACACACACACACACACACACACACACACACACACACACACACACACACACACACACACACACACACACACACACACACACACACACACACACACACACACACACACACACACACACAGACAGACAGAGTTTCTCAGTTTGAAACACACATTTGGACTGTTATAAAAGCATATGGATCTGATCTCTTATTTACATACAAATCACGTGAACAGGCTGGAAACACTTTACAATAAGATCTCATTTGTTAACATTGATCAATATATTAGCAAAAATGTGTGTGAGTGTGTGTGCGTGGGTGAGTGAGTGTGTGTGTGTGTGTGTGTGTGTCTGTGTGTGTTCATATGTGTGTGTGTGTGTGTGTCTCTGTGTGCGTTCGTATGTGTGTGTTTGAGTGTGAGTGTGTGTGTGTGCGTGCATGAGTGTGTGTGTGTCTGTGCGTGCATGCGTGAGTGTGTGCATGTGTGTCTGTGTGTGTTCGTATATGTGTGTATGTGAGTGTGTGTTTGTGTGCGTGGGTGTTCAAATGTGTGTGTGAGTGTGTGTGTGTCTGTGTGTTCGTATGTGTGTGTGTGTGTGGATGCATGAGCGTGTGTGTGTGTGTGTGTCTCTGTGTGTGTTCGGATGTGTGTGTGTGTGTGTGTGTGTGTGTGTGTGTGTATATATAATTGTTCCTGTTAGTTCACAGTGCATTATTAATACAACTCTTGATTTTAAAAATATGTCAGTAAATACTGAAATTACCAAGATTAATCAAGTATTGTTCATTGTTAGTTATTTACTTGATGTAAAAAATAAACTCTTTTACTGTTTTAATTCCTTTGAAATGTTATTGAATTATTGGCAATAGTAGCGGTTCTGGATTGAACGATGATCAGCACTCACTGCAGTCGCTGCTGGCCGTCTGATGTTCATCCTGCGCCAACAGATAAAACATGGAAACATGCTATTTGTTTTTCATTCATGCATTCAACTCTTTCAGTCCGTCTCAGGCTTTTTCTAATAGCGTTTTGAAAGGCGTTTGTCTTGAAAGACAGTGTTTTGCAGTGTTAGAGAACCAAAGTAAAATCAAAGCAAGAATATATGCTTGGAAACTATTAAAATGGTAAAGGTTGGTGAGGCTGCTGAACATCTGAACTATATTAAATGCAGGTGATGTCATGTTAAAAAATGTAAATGTTTTAAATGTGTAAATACGTGTAATACCGAGGACTGGCTTTCGGCGGCGCCATCTGTGTGTTCGGCTGAAGAGTTGCACTGCTCCTGCTGATCAGAACAGGACATTTATTGACACTGAACATCAGGATGAAGAGGGAAGCATGTGCTGTCACTATAACGGATGGGAGGAAGTTTAGGAGTGAAAAACAAGAGTTTGAACAGATGTTGTGTGGATTTTAACGAGTGAGTATTTAGCGACATCATGCATTATGACGTGTGATTGAATTACTCCTGTAATTACTGAAGTTCAACTTAATTTTGTAAGAGAGTTTAACATGTGTTTTACCTTTTCTTAGACTGGGAATTCTCCTATAAACAGACACAAAGCATTTGTTCACAGCGTTTAGAAGCAAATTCATTTTAGAAGCTCAAAGGATGAATCGCAAGAACTCGTCCAGGTCATATTTCATGCCAAAATCATTATATTTAAAGGTATTTTTGTTGCACTAACTGTAATTTATAATGATTTTAACCTCAATAATAATAAAAAATTGTGTGTATTACTTAAATGACACATTAAAGTAATGAGATTTGGGGGAAAGTATCATATAAAAATTGTCTATGTTGTCTATTGTCATTATGTCTATGGAAAGTGCTCATAAATCATGGAAAGCAGGTTGTTGTGTGTGTGTGTGTGTGTGTGTGTGTGTGTTTGTATGTATATATATGCGTGTGTGTATGTATTTATATATTTATATGTGTGTGTGTATATTTATGTGTGTGTTTGTGTATATATATATATTTATGTATGTGTGTGTGTGTGTATATATGTATATATATATATATATATATATATGTGTGTGTGTGTAATCCAATATAAAGAAATTTGTGCTGATTTTTAATCTCAATAATAATAGAAATTTGTATTACTACAATCACCACTGATAAAATGAGAAAGAAATGAGAATTTGTGGAAGATGTCGTGTAAATAATGTTTCCAACAGGTTTAATACATGCACTCATTCTTTCTTTTATCTTGATTTTGCGGTGGAATATGATCTGAATATATAACTTTAGTGACCTGAACAAAGCTCTCAATCTCACCTTCATCTCAGGAGCCACAAAGAAATCTAAAAGGAAGAGCTAGAGTTCAGTACATGCGTTTGAATATTTGATCAAATGAAAAATAATTGAAAAATAATCTCACCCAGACTTTTTCCAGCAGGTTTGACCCTTCTATTAACCGCCGGCTCTGGAAACACACATCATTAGAGCTTGATTCACTGAATACAGTCATAATAATAATTCAGTGTGCCGCAACATCTCAAACGGCTCGCATAAGCGTTGCTTTATCTTCTTACTTGCTAGTGTTTTCTCAGTGGGGTCAATGTAATTATCTTCATCCATTTCATCCTCGGGCTCAATGTAATCGTCCTAAACAGAAGAGAGCGAGTGTTGAAGCATCAGTAGTTTATTGTGCGCTAATTAAAGCGTGTGTTAACAGTGTTAGCCGTTATTACATCATCTTCCTGTGCCCGGCTGCGG
Source organism: Rhodeus uyekii (assembly GCA_037043235.1). Taxonomy (NCBI): domain Eukaryota; kingdom Metazoa; phylum Chordata; class Actinopteri; order Cypriniformes; family Acheilognathidae; genus Rhodeus; species Rhodeus uyekii. The sequence goes on along the minus strand of JAWRVZ010000257.1, from coordinate 87,981 downwards.
TGGGTCGGTCGGGGGGGTTTGTGCCTCTGTTGCAGATGGAAAGGGGTGTCTGGTTTTGCCGGTCGACCACGACAGCTGTCTGGTGAACAGAAGAAAGACACAGGAAGCAAGGGTTTTCGTTCCATCACTGCTCAACAGAACTTTCCTTTTGTCTGAAGCTTTTAGCATTCTGTCACCAGTTGCTCAAACGCATTGCATGTGTTTTAATCCCGTGAAACACAAAAGGAGGGCGTTTGAAGAAAGCACCAGTGACCAAACAAACTAAACAAATCACATTTCATTCTGCAAAACATCTTCAGAAACTTTTGTGTTCCATGGAAGAAAGTCTTCAGCTTTGGAACGACGTGTGGGTGAGGAAATACACTTTTTTTTCTGAACTAGCCTTTTACTCAACATGAAATGCAACCCATTTGTCTGACAAAATACACAGGACTTAATTTGCAAACATGGACTGAATTACAAAATAAGAGCTGCATGATTCTGGATAAATTGCAAATCACGATTTTTAGAACAGATTTTGAACAAACAGCTAAACAAAATAACGTGATTTACTTGAGGCTCTGATGAAAATGTGAATTGCTGCAGTCAGTTAAAAAATATTACATAGAGGAATACCTTGAGATACAAGCGTCCTGACATTCGAGTATTCTGAGATACGAGCAAGCCTTCGAGCATTTTTTGCTTTGAGATACGAGTAAGTATTTGAGATACGAGCAGCTTCCAGACGCTAGAGGTGTTCAGCACTCGCAGCAGCTCAAGCTCCTCATTTATGGGTAATTGCATATGATCTCCACTAGAGGCAGCTTGGTTTTACAGCGGGGGTTACCGGGGGCAACGAGTGATTCACCAGTATTAAGCTGGGAGCAGCACGAGTTATGAGTGTTCAATAATAATACATATGAGCTTCTGAGTCTATCAATACACAACACGGGAACAAACACTACACTTCTGTATTGTGTTTGTTATCTGTCATCCTTCCCTCCCTCCTCCTCCTCCTCCTCCGCACATGCCGTCATTATCTGCTACTGTCTGTCTCGAATGTAAGAACTCATAATTAAAACTACATTTTATTTTATATCACAGGAATCCTTATATACTATAATTGTTAGTTTGTGTGTGTGTGTCTATAGCAATTAAAATGTTTTTAGCACTAATAAGGGAGTTTTTTAGAATAGATTTTTTCTGCATTATTTCTTATGGGAAAAATTATTTGAGTTACGAGCTCGTCCTGGAACAGATTATACTCATATCTCAAGGTATTACTGTAAAAAAAATCTGATTGAGTGACTGATTCAATGACTCACTCATAAACACTTGTTTCATCACTGAACGATTCAATGACAAATACATTTGAACAATCGTAAAAGTAATCGATGCAATCATTATTTGAAGCTTTAAGTTACTTTCCAAAGATTGTTTGCTCTAATTTGATGGCTTCCGTTGACATCAGTGATCATATCCCAACTATGAACTTTTATCCCAGAACTTCTGCGATAATTTAAAGATTTGTAAACACGAAAACAAAGATGCTGTGTGTTTGTGAAGTGGTTTCATATCTGGATAGTTTTCCGCTGTGATTTTGTTAATCGTTATCATTCAGGAATAAGATCGCGTGGGTGTTTGAATCGAGATCTCCATCTTTCAACAACTAATCGTACAGCTCTTGGTCTTGGTGAAAAGGAAAGTCATTACATTGTAAGGAAAGACTATAAAATCACATATTTTGTGTGATGTGCACTGTTAGACAATTCAGAAAGTAAATGGAGGGAGTTTTATTTCATGCTGACTTTATCAACCTTATTTTGCAGTGCAGAAGTAAGATAGTAACTTCCGATTCATCTGCTGCTATACGTAAATAACTGGAAGAATAACAAAATGCAGTAAACTGTAAAAATCATAACCAGTGCCGAGAATAAATCTGAACTAGAGAGGATAAAGTTCGTCGAGACAAACTTTAGAAGTTGGCTGAGAAGGTCGCACCGGAAACGTTAATTTTGCATGTTGGTAGCACAATTTAACATTAACTACAAAATACGTTACGAAACCAGAAATTAACAGGTTGCTAAGGTGTTCTAGGGTGTTGCTAGGTAGTTTCTAGGGTATCCGGGGTGGTTGCTAGAGTGTTGCTATGTGGTTGCTAGGGCAACCAGATGTGTTGCTAGGCGGTTGCTAGGGTAACCGGGGTGGTTGCTAGGGTGTCATGGGTGGTTGCTATGGTAACAAGAGTGGTTGCTAGGGTGTTGCTAAGCAGTTGCTAGGGTATCCTGGGTGGTTGCTAGGGTATTAGTAGGTGGTTGCTAGGGTAACCAGAGTGGTTGTTGTGGTGTTGCTAGGTGGTTGCTAGGGTATCCTGGGTGGTTGCTAGGGTGTTGCTAGGTGGTTGCTAGGGTAACCAGAGTGGTTGCTAGGCGGTTGCTAGGGCAACCAGAGTGGTTGCTAGGGTGTTGCTAGGTGGTTGCTAGGGTAAACGGGGTGGTTGCTAGGCAGTTGCTAGGGTAAACAGAGTGGTTGCTAGGGTGTTGCTAGGTGGTTGCTAGGGTAAACGGGGTGGTTGCTAGGCAGTTGCTATGGTATCCAGGGTGGTTGCTAGGGTGTTGCTAGGTGGTTGCTAGGGTAACCGGGGTGGTTGCTAGGCAGTTGCTAGGGTATCCAGGGTGGTTGCTAGGGTGTTGCTAGGCGGTTGCTATGGTAACCAGAGTGGTTGCTAGGCGGTTGCTAGGGTAACCAGAGTGGTTGCTAGGCGGTTGCTAGGGTATCCTAGGTGGTTGCTAGGGTGTTGCTAGGCAGTTGCTAGGGTATTTTGGGTGGTTGCTAGGGTGTTGCTAGGTGGTTGCTAGGGTAAACAGGGTGGTTGCTAGGGCGTTGCTAGGCAGTTGCTAGGGTATCTGGGGCGGTTGCTAGGGTAACTGGGGTGGTTGCTAGGGTATCCTGAGGAGTGGTTGCTAGGCAGTTGCTAGGGTATTTTGGGTGGTTGCTAGGCAGTTGCTAGGGTATCTGGGGCGGTTGCTAGGGTGTTGCTAGGTGGTTGCTAGGGTAACCGGGGTGGTTGCTAGGATGTTACTAGGTAGTTGTGAGGTCTTCTGGGTAGTTACTATGGCATTCCTAGCACAATTTAACACTTAGCTAACCACTATTAGCATGTAGCTATTCACTGCTAGCATATGTAGCATGTTGGAATTCCTGTTTGCTAGCATGAGTCAATAGAACCAACCCCCATGTCTCTACGATGCTCGGATCCAGAGATATAGGTCTGGCTAAACGGTTGCTAGGGTACTCTGTTTGGTTGCTAAGGAGTGGCTTGGTACCTGCCAGTCATGTTACTCCAAAGGCTGATTGTCTAACTGACCCAACTCCCATGTCTCTATGACTTTCTGATGCGAAGATATACGACTGGCTAAATGGTTGCTAGGGTACTCTGTTTGGTTGCTAAGGAGTGGCTTCACAGCTACAGTGATGTTACTCCAAAGGCTCCTTGTGAGTTTGAACTATATAAACCAACCAGAATGCCTCTACGACATTCAGAACTGAAGATATCTCACTTTGTATTTGGTTGCTAAGGTGCTCCATTATGGTTGCTAGGGCGTGGCTAGGAAGTGTTGAAGATGTTGGTGATTGGCAGTTTGCTGCCCCGAGTCAAACGAGCCCTCCCTCAAATTTCTATGACTGTTCTATCCAGAGATAGAAGTCGATCAATTTGAATGGAAGTCTATGGGATGGGTTGCTAAGGTGCTCTAAATGGTTGCTAGGGCGTGGCTTAATAGCTTCCCAGTGATCCTGAGACACTCATTGGTCGCCTGAGTAAAATGAGCCCTCCCCCTTGTCTCTGTGACGCTGTGCTGCAGAGCTATGTTCAATTCAAAATCTCTATGCACATAGTAGATGGTGTTTCATGGGACGGTTTTCCCCATTCATTTCAATGGGGAAAGTTTGGGAGCTCTGGCACCCCAGGGGTGCAACTTTTACCCCATTTTGTGGTATGTTCTCACAGAGCCAGCCACCCTCTTCAGATATGGCGAGTTTCGTCTTTATACAAATTTTTTGCTCCGAGTTATTAATCGTCAAAGTCGTTTGCACCGCGTATAAATACTCTTCTAGGATTTCCGTTAACATTGATGTCTATGGGGGCGCGTTTGGGCAGCTCTAGCACCCCAGGGGTGCAACTTTTAACACATTTTTTGGTATGTCCTTACAGAGCCTGCTAGTCTCTTCAAATGTGGCGAGTTTTGTCTTTTTACAAATTTCTCGCTCCGAGTTATTAATCGTCAAAGTTGATTTCAATGCGTTGTCTATGCGTTTTTTTTCGCTCCTTTTTCGCCCCTGGGGCGAACATCGTAACCCCGATCTCTTAGAAAAGATATAGCACACCTCTCCTCAATAGGCCGCACGTTTTGACGCCTCATTCATGGGTTTGGGACAAACACTCTAGGAGGAGTAGCGCGCCGAAAAAAAAGTGGAAGAATAAGAATAATAAACCGAGAGGCATTTTTGGGCAGCTCTAGCACCCCAGGGGTGCAACTTTTACCCCATTGTGTGGTATGTTCTTACAGAGCCTGCCAACCTCTACAAATGTGGTGAGTTTCATCTTTTTACAAATTCCTCGCTCTGAGTTATTAATCGTCAAGATTTCGTTTCAATGGGACGTCTATGGGGGTGTTTTTTGTTCCGCCCCCTGGGGCGAACATCGTACCCCCGATCGCTTAGTGAAGATAGAGCACCCCTCTCCTCAATCGGCCGCACGTTTTGATGCCTCATTCATGGGTCTGGGAAAACCGCTCTAGGAGCAGTAGCGCGCCGAAGATTTCAGCATCATTATTATAGGCTTGGTAAGATAGTAATAGTAGTGCTCGCCAACGAGCACCACTAATAATAAGTTTAAGTCGAACAACAGTAAGTTGGCTGCTTCTCAGCCAACTTAATAATATGGCTACAAAAAAAATAGAGGATGAGATCGGCACGTTCAGGTAACGAATGGCCGTTTTCACGTTAAAAAGAAGGCGTATAAGATCCCGCGAGGCGTGATACTCACTCACCCACATACTCTCCTCTGGGGTATGAAGCTGAAGACGGGCTGAAGCTGAAGCCCTTCATGCCGTGACCTTCTGACCTCGGTGGAGGCTCGTAGTTGTCGTCATGATCGCCCTGCGGCTCTTCGTACGTATCGCTGTCCTGTAACATTTCAAGATATACAGTGTCTCTCTACATCTCCTGCTTTTACAACAGCAGTGGTGGAGAAAAAACTAAAGTAAAACTGTAACCCATATAATTGTGTTTTTATGGTCCATAAATGCCTGTGTAATGAACTGAAACCTGTCATGCACGTAAGCCTCGTTGGGGCCACTGTATTATATTATGTTTTTAATTATATGTTGAAACTTTAACACATTTTTGTTTTTGCTCTCTCATTTTGAATATTTCACCTAAAGTCATTACAGGTTTCAAATCAATTTAATTTACATTTAATTTAATTAGACGTACACAAGAGTGTGACGTTAGATTCATCGAGGTACTATTATATATTATAGGATTTAATAATATTTTGAATTAGTTTTTATTTTTATGTTTTCAAGTTTTAGTACTTTGGCTGTGTTTTTGTCATTTTTTACAACTTTTTTCATTTATTTTAAATACATTTTTTAAACATATATATATATATATATATATATATATATATATATATATATATATTAATCGCATCTAACATAAAAGATTGTAAATAAATACTGTGTGTGTATATATATGTTTATGTGTGTACGTGTGTCACAGTCTTGTCGTGTCTCTTCACTTCCTGTTCCCTTCCTTGTTCTTCCCGTGTCGTTTCCTGCACCTGTCGTGTCAATCACTTCCTCGTTAGTCTCGTCAGCTGTTCCCCATTTCCTCTTGTATATAAACCCTCATGTTTCCATTAGTCCTGGTTGATTGTTGACTTGTATGTGGATGCTCCTCGCCGTGTTCCGTCGTTCTCCAAGTTGTTGCACAAGTGTGCTTCTTTTTCTTTGTTATTTAAAGTGTTTTTTTGTTTAATAAAGAGAGTTTCAGTTGAAACCTGCGCTCCTCGTCCTTCCGCATCGCACAGCACCCTGATTACACTATGTTTGCATGTTTATATGTACAATAGGGAAAATAGTTATTAGATCTCCTGTTGATTTTGTAAGTTTGCCCACTTACAAAGAAATGAAGGTTTTATCATTTTTATGGTAGGTTTATTTTAACGTATAGAGACAGCATATTAGCCACATTAAATGAAGATTATAAATTGATTTGCAAAATAAGTATTTGATCCCCAAGAATAACCGAGTGGGTTTGTATTTTATATATGCATACGTTCATATATTTCATGAGTAGATGTTAATCAGACACATTACTTTGCTTAAAACCGGTTTTAATATTGACTATAGAGTTACATGTGCATTAAATGACTGATGTTACAGTTATTGAGCGTTACATTTGTCCCGTTGATCCCGTAAGCGAGCTGTGAGTGTCTGAGAAGTGATTTTTACTGAAGTAGAGAAATGAATGCACTTACGAAGTCTGAGTCGGAGAACCTCTCAGGATCCGGAGCTTCGCCTGCAAAGTGGCACACGGTCATGAGGTCAGTAACGGATTATATGATGACTTAAACCTATATAATTATGTTTTGATGGTCTATAAATGCCTGTGTAATGAACTGAAAGCTGTCATGCATGTAAGCCTCGTTGGGGCCACTGTATTATATTATGTTTTGAATTATTTCATATGGCAGAATCAACCTGAATGCATTGGGTTACATCATGCACCGGGGCAAGAATAAGAATAATTAATAAGGTTGCATTTTTCAGTTTTCCAGCTGCATTTGCACGGTTTATCTATCATTGCTGTTGTTGTTAGGTTTAGTAATATAAGGAGTTCATTTTCTACTCAAAAGTGATCCAATGAATGCTACTGTTATTGTGTACCAAGCATTCAGATATGTGTGTTTTCAACACAATAACTTTTGAATTATTTACTTTACAGTTACTTTGTAAAGCATGGCTTACTTCAGTGTTAAATGTTCTTGAAAAAGTATTGCAAACAAAATAAAATTCAACTTAGCACTCTAAAGTAAAAGTCGCTGCAATTATTTTCTTTATTAATTTTACTTGACTTTTGTCAGATTTGATTTGGTTCCATATGTGGAATTTACTTAAATCTATGTGCAAAACCCTTATTTTTCACTTGTCAGTTTCCTTCAGGCTTGGACTTGCCTTCATAGTCTCTTGCTGGTACTTTCGGAGGTCCTTTCTTCTTTATTCTGAAACAAAATTGAAAAAATCCCCAAAATACAGGAAGTTGAGCGTTGATATCAGCACATTGTGGATTAGTGATGGAGTGCTGAGCGAGCGAGTGGATTATATTTTTCATTAGTCAGCAACCTTTCATCACACATCATATAATTGCATGTAATCTACAACATACAAAAGCAAAGACACACAATGTCAAGATGCTTTTGCAAAAGAATAATGAGACGGTTGTTAAAATTACAGGCCTGAGTATAGACAGTCATGCCAAAGACACCACAAAGATGACGTTACGGTGGCTGTCTGGTGCATTTCTGTGCATTTCACACACACAGAGAGAGATGATCAAGCTTAAAGACTGTTAGCTGCTGCATTTTGCACTCGAGAAGAGCTTTTACGCAAGATAGTTTGCTTTTAGTAAAGCCAAAATGACACGTTTTAAGCAGACACACCTGCAGGCTTTTGCATGAGGAAGACAATGACATGCATGCTTTGAAACACTGATCATACCGGTCCAGCGTATTTCTCCCGGTTTTGAGAATATTAGCTGTTTGTTCGGTCTGAAACCTTCAAAATGAAGGTGAAAAACAAAAGGTTTCAGTTATTTGTACTAATGAATATTATTTGATTTTCTTGATCGTTTGCAAAAGCTCTTTAGATTTCCTAAAGTAAATGTGAGTGGTGTTTGCCTGCGCAAAGTTCACCTCCACTCATCTAGGCTGTTCCAGGTGGGGTTTTACCTATTTTATTGCTGATGCAAATCCAGTTGCATAGTAAAGTTCAGACACGAGGAATCATTCATATCTGGAGCGCAAATGGTGTGGAACAAAAATGCATTGAAGTTTCATTCACTTGGGTTTTGAAAAACCCCTGAGCATGAACAATTCAACAGTGGTACTTCACTCGGCAAACACTGCAATAATTGCATTTGCAAAACCGTTCTGGGCTTTTTATGTTACTATGATGGCTGTTTTTGCACAGCAGGTGTACTTGCATTAATAATTGCTCACTACTGTTGCAAATAATATTGTTTCCGTCATGCACGCCACACCTAACTGCCCGTTCTGGGACTAATCCTCTGAATGAAAAGAGGAAGTGAGAGGAAATGTGTTTGAGGACGGTCACCAGATGTTTCCTCGTGTCTGTTTTCAGACCGACTGCGAGTTCAGCTCAGAACATAAAAGATGATTTATGATTGATTGATAACTTTGTGAGGACTAAACATACCTTTTTAGTCTGTTGAAAAGGCTGTCGTCATTCTTCTTTATATCTTGAACAATTTTTTGGAGTTGCCTGAAAAGCAAAACACGAGTTCATGAAAGCAACGTGCAGTACTGTTCAAAAGTTGAAAGAGTCTCTTTTGCTCAAGGCTGAATTTATTAGATGATAAATACAGTAAAACAGTGTAATATTATATCAGTGTAGAACAGCTGTTTTCTATGTGAATATATAGTAAAGTGTCATTTATTCCTGTGATTAAAGCTGAATTTATTAGATGATAAATACAGTAAAACAGTGTAATATTATATCAGTGTAAAACAGCTGTTTTCTATGTGAATATAAAGTAAAGTGTCATTTATTCCTGTGATTAAAGCTGAATTTATTAGATGATAAATACAGTAAAACAGTGTAATATTATATCAGTGTAAAACAGCTGTTTTCTATGTGAATATATAGTAAAGTGTAATTTTTCCTGTGATTAAAGCTGTATTTATTAGATGATAAATACAGTAAAACAGTGTAATATTATATCAGTGTAAAACAGCTGTTTTCTATGTGAATATATAGTAAAGTGTCATTTATTCCTGTGATTAAAGCTGAATTTATTGGATGATAAATACAATAAAACAGTGTAATATTATATCAGTGTAAAACAGCTGTTTTCTATGTGAATATATAGTAAAGTGTAATTTTTCCTGTGATTAAAGCTGAATTTATTATATGATACAGTAAAACAGTGTAATATTATATCAGTGTAAAACAGCTGTTTTATATGTGAATATATTGTAAAGTGTCATTTATTCCTGTGATTAAAGCTGAATTTATTAGATGATAAATACAGTAAAACAGTGTAATATTATATCAGTGTAAAACAGCTGTTTTCTATGTGAATATATAGTAAAGTGTAATTTTTCCTGCGATTAAAGCTGAATTTATTAGATGATAAATACAGTAAAACAGTGTAATATTATATCATTTTTATGTGAATATATATATATAGTAAAGTTCAAGTTTTAAAATGTTATTAATGCCCTTTACTGTCACTTTAGGTAAATTTAATGATGGAAGTATGATAGATGGATAGATAGATGGGTTTAGTTCTTTGATAAATGCAATCGTGAAGCTCTCAAACTCTCTTCTCTCTGTTTTCAAGCGTAAAGCTGTTGTGTTTTAACTTCATCTGATCAAGACGTGGAAAGAACAGAATGAACAGAGATTCAACACAAACTCTCTAACTTCAGTAAATCCATCTGACGGTAAAAGTCTTTCACAAGACTCATCCTCCTTCAGTGCCGTCACTCCCATACTGAGAAATCACACTGCAGTTACTGCTCATTAAATGCTTTTTACTTTTATGGCTTCACTAAAGACATTTCAAAAGCTTCCTGTTCTGACGTGTTGAGAGAAACATTTGTATTAAATGAATCTAGATTTAATGCAAAACTTTAGATCCTTTAGTTTTTCTCACAGCCAGTGATCGAAACACAGCAGAAACTTCCTCAAGCGTAAAGAGCAGAGAAAGACTCTCTTACCTGAGTTTAGGAGCCGTGAATCTGCTGATCTGCTCCATCGTGCGTTGTGAGTGAAATGCAGTGCTGTGAGTGTGTGTAATGAAGTGCTGTGAGTGTGTGTGTGTGTGTTGGTTAAGCTGCATGTGTGTAGAGGAGGGCCATTTTCCACAGAAGTGCCTCTTAATGAGGATTTCGAAACTGCCGTTCAGCGTCATGTTACTCTATATTTAGAGTGAAGCCACTTTGAACCGATTCAGTTCAATGATGCTATTTCTTAAATCTCGGTTCTCACTTCTCTGTCTGTGCTCTTTACAACCTTTTTAATCTAATAATAATGCATTGCATTATCGCTCTCGTCTTCTGATGCTTAAAATGCTTCAACATTCAATGCATTTGCATGTATTATTTAACGCATTTATTCCAGCACATGTATTTTCCCTCACGGATATGAAACGAACTGTGTGAGTTTTCTTAAAAGGTTTAGGAAAGGTTAGTGAAAATAAGTGGTTTATTTTTGGCTTTACGTTAGATCATGTCCTGGACCAATGCAATGCTATAAAAATAACGTGTATTATGCTATATTTTTATCCAAAGTTAATAGAAATTGTCTTGTTTTACACTTTCTAAAGGTGTGATGATGAATGAATAAGTATTATAGTGTATTTTATGCAACCATAAGGTGCATCACAAGGCATAGTTAATGCATGTACATACTAATTATTACCCTTTTTATTGCTAAAATGTCTGTATCTTATGTAGTGAAAATATTTTGTTAGATGCATGAGGCAGAAATCTGCTTTGTGTGTGTAAGTAAATCTTTTTTAAAGGTTTAGAAAAGGTCAGTGAGAGTTTGTGGTGTGTGTTTGGTTTTACGTTAGATCATGTAATGCACTTTACTTAAAGCCACCATTCACATTATAATTCATTACATCTTTTCATAAGTTCAAACGGATTATTGCATTTGTAGATTCATCTGAAATTGGCTATTAGTCTTGTGTTTTAACGCATTACACTAATAATGAATGTATTATAATGCATGTAGTTACAATTAATCATAAAGTGCATTACAAGGCATAATTAATGCATTCAATTACTTATGTAATGCATTATATTTAAAGGCTTTTAGTGAATTTTTACCTCTTTTTATTGCACGAATGTCTATCTTATACATTGAAAATATTTTTTCAGTTGCACAAAGCTCAAACCTGCTTTGTGTGTGTAAGTAACACTAGTTTCCTCATTGCTGCACACAATCATTGACCAATGAGGAAACTCAGGAGAAACATTTACTGCTCATCTCAACACACAAGCGGAGAGTTTAGAGGAGAAATAGTAGAGAAACCGGTTCCTTACGGCCGATGAATGAGGTTGAATTTGTTGAGGTCACCGTCCGACAGATTCTGCGATAGAAAAAACAGGTTTCAACACAATCACTGCAAAACAATTCAACTCTGAGTTCAGTGAAGTTTCTCAAAACTCAAGGGGAATTTCTACAAAGAGAATCAGGAATATCCTGTGTGAACTCAGCAGCTTTGCTTAAACGAAACTTGTTCCAGAGAATAAAAATAAGAACAAACATTTTCTGTGGCGAGCGTTTGTGCTTTAATTAATGCAAGTTAAACTGGGACGTCTGATTCATTTCTTACGGTTGTTTTTTGTCAAACTTCTGAATATATGCTTTCCTGTGTGTCTAACAGTAGAGAGTGCCGCTTGCAACATCAAGGTCATGGGTTTGATTCCCAGAGAAAGCAAGAACTGATTAGAATGTCAATGTTTCTTGAATGCAATGATAAAAGCAGCTGATAAATGCATGAATGAAATTCCACTTCATAAATTAGTTCGAGTGTTTCTGTGAAGTGTTTAATGAAAATATACATGAGTGAACTTTGCTTTATTTGTGGTTAAGTTATAGCAGTTGCTATTGAATGCGGTTCAGTTGCTCTTGAAGAACATTATTGCATTTCATGCCACATAAAGTCGTAGCAAAAGTGCAGTTGTGAAAAACAAAAGTCATTTGGCTTGCAAGAGCGTTTCATAGAATTAAAATGAAATATATTCTGCCATTTATCACGTTTTTCCCAAGAATCTTAAAATATAATACTCTTAGATATAATAATATAACATTAAATGCCCAACAAAGTGTGGGTTATAGTGAGAAAACTGCATATATTCTTTGAGAATTTGAACCAAAAATTGAACGGAAAAAAGATGCAATTGCACAACAAAGAAAATATGATCTTTATCTTTAATGTAAGCTCTTAGAATGGACTTTCTGGTTTTATTATGGATCCAGAATTCATGCTCAACGCTTTAAACATCGATGTGCTCAGCTTATACTTTTAGGAAGTTGTCGTGTCCCTTCCTAATTTAGCATCTCTGTGTTTTGGTTATTTTTGGGACGTTAGTGTACTGGCTTCCTGAATTATGCAACAATATATATATATGTATATATCCATAGCAGTTTGCTATGGTTGTTTTTCCACTCCATAAATGACTTTAAGAAAACTTTCCCAGGCTGTTCCCTCATTTCCAGCACTAGGTGGCGCTCTGAGCCAGCAGAGAGAGCTGTCCTGCTTCACCTGCTGGATCCGGGCACTCTTTATGTTGGGGAAAGTTTTTGCAGGTATTAAGTCAAAAAATCAATGGTCGGGGCATGATAACTGTTAATAAATGATGAGGAGAGCATCAGAAGGAAGAACATGTCCTCCGAGACTCACAGAGAGATGATTAATGCTCTAATTCTTCCTGAATAATGTAAATACTCTATTTTACATATTTATTTTTTATGTTAAAATCTCTTTGGCCTCCTTTCATTTTGCCCTTTTTCGTCGTTAATGTTACTTCGTCGTTGCATTTATTTCATTTAATAATCATGAAGATTCAGCTTGAAGGTTTATTTTATATTAAATTTTTTATTAGGGTCACAGAGATGCATGGGAACTTTGACATCACCTCATGAATGAGCCATGTTAGCCTCAAACTCAAACATGGAACTATAAATAAAAATGATTATCACATATCCTTCTGCTTTCAGAGAAACACTCTCTGCATTACGCATCAAAACCCCCGACAGCTGAATTTTTTGCGAAGCGTCTTTCGTAAGTATCTGAAGGATCTAATAGAGACAAATGCAAGAAGTTGAGCTTTCTGAATCTCTGTAACTCTCTGCAGACAAAGACAAGAAAATCACCTAGCCCTGCCTAAAATCAAGCTTAGCCTTTTGACACAGAATAAAACATAGAATATTTTGCCTGGGCGCCTCCTTGGAAGCAGCTTTCTGAGCTGAATTATTTATGTGGAGTTTCTCCAGGAGTCGAAGGGAAAGACACGCCAGCCCAGCGCCCTGGAATCACAGCTGCATATCAAAAAGCTCAGCTTTCACACAAGAGTCTCAGCTGGGCTCCGTGAGGGCCCTCGAGTCCCACATCCACTCTCCCCTTTGCTTTTGCAACTCAGTCCAAAACTGTCTGAAAGCAGTCAGAGACATCTGAGGAATAAAATATCAAGAACTACAAGATCACCAAGTCTGACCAAGTGCTCAGTCTAAATGAAATGCACATATACGCAGACACACACACTCCAGGACTCTTGTGTTGACACTTTTCATCTCTCAAACTGATCTGAGATCAGACGAGGGTTGTGGAAGCAACATGAAATTTGCTTTCGAAGGAGCAAGCAGCTCGTAATGTAAAGGTGCAGTAAGCGATTTTTGAAAAAACGCTGTTGAAACGTGGATCAGACCGAGCACCAAAACACACTAGCCAATCAGCAGTAAGGGGCGTGTCCATTCATGGTGGGGGAGGGGAGAGAGACAGCTAGCAGTAAGGGGTGTGTCCATTCATGGTGAGGGAGGGGAGAGAGCCAATTAGCAGCAAGGGGCGTGTCTATTCATGGTGGGGGAGGGGAGAGAGCCAATTAGCTGTAAGAGGCGTGTCCATTCATGGTGGGGGAGGAGAGAGAGCCAATTAGCAGTAAGGGGCGTGTCTATTCATGGTGGGGAAGGGGAGAGAGACAATTAGCAGTAAGGGGCGTGTCCATTCATGATGGGGAAGGAGGGGAAGGAAGAGAGAGAGGTTTTAGCCCTCTGTTTGTCAATGTGTGCCATCAAAACTAAGATATGCTGTCTTTTACTTGAATTTACTCGTGTTGTCTTTGCTTGTTTGTTTGCTTTATTATTATTATTATTATTATTATTATTATTATAAATTTGGAACATCTAAACCTACTCCACCACCCTGTTTCAAACATCGACTCCCAAGGTGTGCCCAAAAAGTTTAACACCTTAATCTAGATAACAATTAGACATTCAACCTGAATGATCACAGTAATCACAGTAGCGAAAGTGCTTTCATTAGCTGACGATGTTGCTTAGCGTGTTCATGAATGTGGGGTGGAGTTATCAGGATGAGGGTCTTCATCCTTCTGGGTTTGTTTTGTGGACTTCAAATATTTGAGTTTACCAGAAATTATTTACTGCACCTTTAAGACTCATGACACAGTTTGGATTTCTTTCCTATCAAATCAAGGAGTTGTGTTGTGTAAAAACATACATTTTTCTATCTGAATTCTGCTTCTTGTTGGAAAATTATCTTTCTATAGTCATCATGTTGTGTGTAGTGTTTACAAACGGCACATCATGAGTGTCAAAGGAAACGTTCCTGTGATCTACATACTCTTTCTCCAGATGGTAACCGCATAAACGCCACATGAATATGCAAAGATATCTGATACATGCCCTTAGCACCCATTGAGGAGGACACTGGGAGTGATGTAGAGGAAAACATGTTTAAGAGTTGCGGCACGCTGCAATTTTTGGCTGCAAGTGAAAGAAATGGCTTTTGTTCCAGTAAATGAAATGATTGGACGGTTGACCAATCTATATTTACGAAGTAGGAAAGGTGGCTGTAAGTTTTCTCTTTTTGTCATATTACCTTGTCAATTTTTTGCATAGTCAAGAATATAAAAATGAGGAACAATGCATTTTATTAATGAGAACAGGTAAAACATTTTTTGATTTACTTTATTTTATTTTTTATTTATCTATGGTCTGTGACTGAAATTGTATTTATTTTTTATTAAAAAATATTTTTATTTATTTTTTCTACTTTTCTGGGCTGACATTTGATTTGATTTATTGATTTATTATATTGTATTTTATTTTATATTTTTGACCGTCTCATGGCAAAGATTCATTTCATTTATTTATTTAATTTAATTTAATTTAATTTAATTTAATTTAACTATTTTATTTTAAATTTACATTTTATTATAAATTTTAATTTAATAATATTTTTTATTATTATTATTATTTACAGTCTCAGGCTAAAGTTTTGTTTTGTTTTATATTTATTTATCTGTCTGTGGATGAAGTTTTATTTTATTTCATTTATTTTTAGTATTTAACATATAATCTTGTACATATAATCCAACATTACATTGATATCCGCACATGCTGTAATTGATTTTCATAGATTGGAATAAATGGAGTTTATTCATGAATTCAGGGTTGGACTGATAACATAATTTGGGTCGCTATATATGTGAGTCTCACTCTTCATTTCTTTCTCTTGTTGAATATCTTGTCTCTTCATAAATGTCACATTATTAATAACAAATGTTGTGAAGTGTATAATTTCTTTTACACCAAACAGGACTTAAATTTACTTTTCTACAAGCTTTTATCCAAAGCGACTTGCATTGCATTCAAGAAACACATTTATATTCTCTTGCTTTCCCCGGGAATCGAACCCATGACCTTCATGTTGCAAGTGCCACTCTACTGTTAGACACACAGGAAAGCTATAAAGAACAGCAAATATAATGACTGTTTCCAAACAATTCTTCAGGCAATCTCGCCCAAAACCACCCAAAATCTCACGTGGGCCTTGACTGACGGTTCCAGATTCATCACTTCATCTTAAACGATAAATAGCTTTCTCTTGTTTCCTGCATCAATGCAAATCTGTGATGCAGAGGCCGGAGCAGGATGTTTGAGTCAGACTCTCATCATTATTCATCGCTCACTTCCCCATATGAAAACGCTTTAAAAGCACTGATTATATTTTATCACATCTCAACCGTATGATTAGTGTAATCAAATGTTTAGATTAGATTTAGCCAAATACATCATCTGCAAAGAGAAAATAACAATAAGGACTAAAAGCCAACATTTGACCAAGAAAGGAACCTACCAGAAAGCGACAGCCGTCAATCTTGTTTCGCTGCACTGCGTCTGCACAGTCTCTCATGTTGTTCTGAGAACAAACACCATTAAGCTTCGGTTCATTTACATACTCATGAATAAACATTGCTTTACCCTTTTTTTGCACTAGATAAAACAACAAAAAATGTCTTTGCCAGCATGTCTAGTAAAATGTGGCTCACACACAAATCGAGCTGCACTGAATTTGGAAGTCTGAACGCTCACCTGAATCAGAAAGCCGGACACCTGCGCGGGACTCCATCCTTCACATTGCTCCTTGGTTGGTAAACTCATCCTGGTCAGTTAAATCCGTCTAGATCTGCTCAGATGGCAAGTAACGTTTAGGAGAGGCTTTACTTGCCAGTAAGAGGCAAGTTTATGCAACAGTGGAAGTTCCTCTTGTTCTCGATGATGGAAACTGACCCGACATGATATGCTTTTCTCACACTTTTCTCTGTGGCGACAAACTCATTCGTGTAGGTAATGCAAAGCCACAGGCACTCGATTTAGCTTCACGTGTAATCTGAGGGCCACTATAAAGTGCAAACCTACTGCGTTTTAAAGTAATGTCCTTCTCTGTGTGGGAAAAGTCAGTTTGCACAAACCAAAAGGGAAATGAGAGAATAAAATGAGAACACATTTTCACCATAGAGGCCGGACCGGAACTAGTCGTGACATGTAAGTAACTATGAGGTTTTATTGAGTCAATAGTTTGGTTACATGCATGGATGTCTCTCACAGATGTTCACCCCAAAAATGCCACAACTTATCATATGTTTATTTGTCTTGAATATGATTTTTAGTTGCCAGATTGTGGTGGATTGTCACATTTTCAGTGTTTTTTTATTTTATTTATACGATTTATTACTTTTTTGTTGTTGTTATAATTGTATAGTATTGCTAAATACTCCCTTTTAGGTTTCCAATCTGACACATTTTTTGCTTTGTACCAAATGCACATAATGGAGAACAATGATCGGTTGTGGTGAATTATTAAAATATCCATGCTTGCATTAAGGGCTTTAGCTCTCAACAGGAAGTAGTATCATTTGTAAAGCATGTATGCATGTGGTTTTGAGAACTGATGCTTTTTATACTGTTTGTTATTTCCTTTCAAAATCGTTGCAACATCACCTAGTAAAACTGTAGCATGTGATCAGAAGATAGTTGGCATTCATCAGATTTATGGAATAACGTGCTAAAATATATCATTAGAGCTGTACAGATGTTCATATCAATAATGCATTCTGTCAGAATGCAGTTTTGTCGAATGTTGAAGAAAAACCTGTATTGTCTCCACTATAGCCCGAACTCAGAAGAGGGTCTGAACAGATCTGATATTAGTCCTGTTAATGAAGTCGGGGCTCATTATGAGCAGATGCCAATGCAAACGCTCCGGTCCCGCCTGGCACTCTTCACTGAGCGCGCCCATGCTCAGGGCTCGGTCCCGCTGCTGCCGAGGCACAGTTGGTGATGTAGGTCTTGGGGATTGCAAACAAACCCGTCAGAGAGGGATTAGAGACGGGCCTGGGTTTATCTCTGCCCTCGCCTGCTGGGTCCGGTATCTTCTCCCCGGGATCAGAAGCATGTTGTGCGTCTGCTTCCACCTCAGGAGAGGCACCGGTGCCTCAGCTATCCAGCTCTGAGGAGCACCGAGTCTCCAGATAAAGACTCGCCACTTCATTCTCCAGCTCGTGAGGATGAGGTTGTGACTCGGGCTGCTGCCAGACTTAATATCGTATGGCCAGTTGAAAAGTAGGAAGCTTTCCTGAAAAGCAAAGGAGACACAACCTCCACATCGGGGGGGGGGCTGCCATTCTTTCCCGCCCTCCATGCCGAGGTGCTGAGGTCGTGGAATAGACCAGCCTCGTTAGTTGGGGCAAAAGAGCATGTTTATGGGGCGATGCCGCTCGCGAGTTACCTTGCTCCACCTTTGGCATCTTCTCTGAAGGCCCTGACATTGCAAAAGAACCTTGGCTGTGGTGGGGAAAGCTTACGCAGCAGCATATCTTCACACCACGGCATTGTTGCAGGCATACTAAACAGAGTTACTTAGAGACCTTGTGGGGGAATTGGGCCGGACGTGGTGGCAGAGTTGCGCTGGGCCACAGATTTGTCTCTCCTGGGCACCATTTGTCCACGCCTGGTGGACATGGAGAGGCATTTGTGGTTAAATCTCAGTGCAATGAAAGAAAAAGATCAAAGCTTTCTCATGGACTCCACTCCCAGGCCTCCAGGGGGAAGTGGTCAGCATCTCAGTATACGGTGCCCACTTCCCCTCGGTGACCTCAGTGGGCCGTTCTGCCAACCCTGCCACCTCGTGAGCTTCAGGACGCAACAGTCCCTGCTGAGTCTTTATCTCCCAGTGTGTTTCCATTCACCTGTCGCGTCAGTAATCCCGTCGGTAGTCGTGTCACCTGTGTCTAATTCCCTCATTCCTCCCTTGTGTATTTAAACCCCATGTTTCCTTCACTCCCTCTATTGAGTTGTATGTTATATGTTTGTTTTCCCGAGTCCTCGGTCTCTGTGTCAGGACTATGTTTTACACAATATGTCCCATTTGCTTTTGTACATTTTAAAGTGTTTTGTTCAAGTTTAATTAAAGTACATTTCCTGAACTCCTGTGTCTCCTCGTCTCCCCAACAACCGTGACAATACTCTCTATGTGCAATGCATATTTTCCAGCTTTCGACTGGACTCTTGTTTTTTTGTACTGTCCATATTCAAATAAACATTTCAATAAATTTAATTCCAAAAATGTAATTGTTTATTTTTCTGAGCTCACTAGTAAATATCCGTTATTGTTTAATCATGAACTCACTCAATTTGAAAAAAATAAAATAAATATATATATATTTGCTTCTCCAGTAAATGGATCTTGATTTTATAATCTTTTTAGATTAAGAGGAAGAACATCACCTTTGTTGTAGTGTGATCAGAAGGTACAGTAAAAATATATTTTCATATTCTAGTGGTTGGGAATAGAGCGATTCAAGCGGCTTCCTTTTTTGTAAAAAGAATTAAAAAGTAACTGATATCTGTTTGAAGTTGTATTTTCAAACTCTGAAGTGATGCTAATGAAACTCATTGTGTTTCTCCCGACAGAAAACATATTGACATTGTGTTCCCTTCAATTTATTCCTTCAATTTTCTTTAATTGGTCTTAAAAAGGTCTTTAAAAAGTCTTAAATTTGCCTTCAAGAAAACCAAACCCTGTTTTGGGGCATAATAATCACGTTGGCTATTATTCAGAAATACTACGCTGTTGTAGAGCAATATCAACACTATTAAAATGTTATGTTTTTATAGTGTTTCACTATTTAGAAAACAATGTAATCATGAATGGTGTTTGAAATCTGTGAACTGCATAAATATCATGTTTTAGTGCAATCAGTCCTTGCGGATATAATCATCACTTTGGAAATATTGTGACGCCGTCAGCTGCATCAAAAACTCCCTCATGCAGTTAATGCACAATACATCTCAAAAATATTATGTTTACAAGAAAGAATTATTGCACTATTATTCATAATGATTCACATTATAACTGTAAAAGCCACTTCGTAAAGTTAAGATGCATTAGACATAATGATGCAGTGTTTTTATACAAAATGAACAGCAGTTATTGTTAATATGGCTGTTCCTGGAACCGTCTCATCTCTTCCATTCTGCAGGTGTTCAGAAGCGGGACATTTTTCACCGGCCTGCGTTTTTTAATTCTGGACTTGATCCAAAGCCGCACTGACATGAAGAATTGAGAGGAAGTGGCTTTACGATTACACAAAAGCTACAGTGACTCCAGTTAACCTCCGGCATCAAATTAATGAGAGCCGTAGCATCATTGTCAAACACACACAGTCTCTCGCACATGCACACGCGCACACACACACACACTTACACACATATGCACACTCACCTAAACAGACAGACACACACAACCTAAACCTGTCATACAAAACTCTCTGCACTTTTACATTAAAAACAAACAAAACATAATTTAGTGTTGGCTGGCATCTCTCTCTCTCTGTCTCCCTCTCTCTCTTAAACACACACACACACACACACACACACACTATTTTCCTGAGGTTATGAGAAAATGACTTGTACGGATTTATGCACAGGATCTCTCTCATTGCTGCAGTTTTTTAAAAGCCGTTCTGTGATTGCATGATATTCAGATATGAGTGTTTATAGAGGCGTTGCGCAGTACAGCGGGGTGTGTGTGTGTGTGTGTGTGATCTATTAGAAATGAATTTGTTTTAAGGCAAACAATGATTATGGTAAAGAGGACAAACATGGTTAATGTGATGTAACATAAACCAGGCCTGTCCTAGATATGTTGAACTATTTCTGATTAGCACTTTTATCCTCACGTTTATCACGTTTTAAAGCATATCTCATCAATTTACAATGTTGTAACACACAGTAGGTCTGTCTGTAAAGGTTTTTAAGTTATCGTACAAAATGAATTCGCCTATGGAGAACTTGACTGTTGAAATCTGTGTTTGTGTTCCTGCACCTGCCATGTCAATCACTTCCTTGTTAGTCTTGTCACCTGTTCCTGATTATCCCGTGTATTTAAACCCTCATGTTTTCCCTTGTCTTTGTCGACTATGTTGTACATGTGTGTGAGTGTTGTCTTGTGCTCGCCGAGGTTTCCCTAGCGGTTTGCACAAGTGTGCTGTTGCATTTTGTTATATATAAAGTCTTGTTTTGTTAATGAATAAAGTGAGTTTAAGTTGAACCCTGCGCTCCTTGTTATTCCCCGCATCGCATCACCCTTATATAACAACGAGAGCCGTAACCCTGGTGGAAAAAAGTGCATTTTACATAAGGTGTATGCAGTAAAAAAAATTAATCTTTTTACTTAAAGTTGTAGTGTTTTGTTCAGTTAATTGAAATTATTTACATAAATTAAAATCATATTAGATAAAATGGATTAACAGTCGAGTGGAAAAAAGAGCACTTTTTAAAGAGTAATTATTACACAAATAAGATACTTAGTGTGAATTAAGTTGAATGATTTTGACTAGCTGAAGGCATATTAAATATTATTGATTTCAACTCTATAACAGATTAAGTTCGAATTAAATGCAATTAGTTGAACTTTTGAGAGATTTCTTTTAAACCACTTCATTTAAAATACTTCACTATATGTACTTGCAGAACTGTGTTTTTGAAATATAGTTAAAGTTCACGGGTTAATGTACCGACAAGAAACGATTGGACTAATAAAATAATAAAATACGGTTTAATATCAGATAACAATAAGTAGCTCAACGAAGGAGCAGGTTTTACTCATAAACTCTGAGAAACAAACAGGAGAAACACAACCACAAATCTATAAATGAACAAGAACAGACAGAGACTAAAGGACTACAGCAATTCATGACCAAACAAAGGGAACGAATGAGTAAATGAACAAGGTGTTTGCCCGGAAACATGTGCTTTAGTATATAGTCAATAAATCAAAATAAGTGCACTTATGTAAAACACTTTAATATCATGAATATTTAAAATATGTTTAAATGTAATTTCAAATTGCATTTTTATTTAAAGTGTGCCCTCTTTAAGCACACTTAAGTGACTTTTACGTTTAATTTTATAATCTGCAAGTTCACCTTTTAAAAAGTATACTTTTAGGATTCGAAGCACACAGAAAGTGCACATTCAATACAATTAAGCACGCTTCTTTTTCACAAGAGAAACCAGAGTGTTTTAATAATAATAATAATAATAATACATTTTATTTAAGGGCACCTTACAAGACACTCAAGGTCAACTTACAAGCATATAAAACATTAAATAACAACCAAGAAATAAGCAACTACAGAAGAAGAAGAAGAAGAATTTTTTTAAATAATAATAATAAAATGAAATAAAAATGTATGTATTCGCCTGGTGAAATCTCGCATTAGAAAGCACCAGCAGAATAACAGAGATGAAGATAAAGAAGAGCAAAAGAAAAACAACATCGCATAAATAAAAGAAGCAGCAGGAAGTGAATGATGATGCGCTGAGTTTCTCTGTGAAGAAGAGGCATAATAAAGATCCAAAAAGCCCTCAATGACCAGTTCATCTCCACATATGGTGCTTCACGTCCATTCAGCGGCTAATGAAGAGCTTCTTCTTAGCAGGTAGGCTCATTAGCTCGCTCGGGCAGATGGCAGTGCGGTAGGAACAGGATGGTGTTCTGTACTACATATGTGCCACGTCTGTGAGGAAACTGCTGGACGTTACTGGACAGCTGTAGATGCTGATCACTGTGACCAGTCCAACCAAATCCCTTGACAACATGAAGGAGAACTTCAGTCTGGGACTCCTGAGATGCAACGAAAAACAAGGTAAAGTTCACTATGATGCACTGAAACGCACTGTTGACTGCACTTTTATGTTGCATTTTAAAAAAAATTATTTTACTGTGCTTTTTTAAAGAGGATGTGTCTGCAAACAAGGACTGAATCCCTTTTTGCACACTGCATAATTCTGTGTTGTGCAAAAGTAGGACAGATGCAAAGCAAATGATGTTGAAAATGCATTCAAGGCTTCTAATTAACAGATTCCAGTGATTTCTGTGACAAACCGTGTAATGACTTTCTAGTGCTTTCAGCAGTTTCTGGAGGGCGATTCCCTATTGCAGTGTGATACGACTGTGCACAGAGCAACATCCATAGAGATATTATTTGGTGAAAGGGGTTTCCACATACAGGTGACCATAAACTGCACAAAGTTGCTTGTTTTGAACTATTTCTAGTGGACTTTCTAATGCTTGCATTTGTTTTTAACTCCCTTTCTGTTATAGAAGTTTTCAATATTGATGACTTTTTCGGTATCCTTGTGATTTAACACTGTAACGCCTGACACGCCAACATACACTCACCTAAAGGATTATTAGGAACACCTGTTCAATTAACTAATCAACCAATCACATGGCAGCTGCTTCAATGCATTTAGGGGTTGTTCCTGGTCAAGACAATCTCCTGAACTCCAAACTGAATGTGAGAATGGGAAAGAACGGTGATTTCAGCAGTTTTGAGCGTGGCATGGTTGTTGCTGCCAGACGAGCCGGTCTGAGTGTTTCACAATCTGCTCACTTACTGGGATTTTCACGCACAACCATTTCTAGGGTTTACAAAGAATGCTTTGAAAAGGGAAAAGCATCCAGTATGCGGCAGTCCTGTGGGAGAAAATGCCTTGTTGATGCTAGAGGTCAGAGGTCATGGCCGACTGATTCAAGCTGATAGAAGAGCAACTTTGACTGAAATAACCACTCGTTACAACCGAGGTTTGCAGCAAAGCATTTGTGACGCACAACACGCACAACCTTGAGGTGGATGGGCTACAACAGCAGAACACCCACCAGTGCCACTCTTCTCCACTACTAATAGCAAAAAGACCAAAATTGGACAGTTGAAGACTGGAAAAATGTTGCTGGTCTGATGAGTCTCGATTTCTGTTGAGACATTCAGATGGTAGAGTCAGAATTTGGCGTAAACAGAATGAGAACATGTTTCCATCATGCCTTGTTACCACTGTGCAGGCTGGTGGTGGTGGTGTAATGGTGTGGGGATGTTTTCTTGGCACACTTTAGGCCCTTAGTGCCAATTGGGCATCGTTTAAATGCCACGGCCCGCCTGAGCATTGTTTCTGACCATGTCCATCCCTTCATGCCCACCATGTACCATCCTCTGATGCTGCTTCCAGCAGGATAATGCGCCGTCACAAAACTCGAATCATTTCAGATTGGTTTCTTGAACATGACAATGAGTTCATGCACTAAAATGCCCCACAGTCACCAGATCTCAACCCAATAGAGCATCTTTGGGATGTGGTGGAACGGGAGCTTCGTGTCCTGGATGTGCATCCCACAAATCTCCATCAACTGCAAGATGCTCCTATCAATATGACCAACATTTCTAAAGAATGCTTTCAGCAGCTTGTTGAATCAATGCCACGTAGAATTAAGCAGTTCTGAAGGTGAAAGGGGGTCAAACACAGTATTAGTGTGTGTTCCTAATAATCCTTTAGGTGAGTGTGTACATAGAATATGCAATTTGGTGCAGATGCTGATATATGATATAATGTATGATGCTGATATAAACATAAATCAATGAGATCTGTATAACAACTTAGCAGATACTTACTTAAAATGCATATTAATGTCATAGTAAGATCATATTTAAATGCTTGGTTTTATGACCTGTAGCTTTAAAACATATAATGCAATACAATGACAATTGAGAGATGAATATGCCTAACGAGCAAATTTGATACTCATGATTTTTCTCGTGATTCTTACATTTACTTTATAAAATCAGTGAAGACATCACAGCAATAAGAGTGTTAAAATTAGGAAACTACAAATTTTCACTCTTCTTTTAACTGACTAACACTGTTGTCGTATAAATTAAAACCATTTGCAGAATTATTAAATTGAACATTTAGTTCATACAAGAATGAACATTTCGCCTTCATATCGTACCAAACCTGTGAGACTGAACCCAACAGGAGATATTTGCCCAGTGCATTTTCTTTTTGTACATATTGGCACGTCAATGAGCTCTAATCTCGTAACCAACGTGTTTCGGGGAGAAAGAAAGACATGCAGGTTTGGAACAACATCTGGGCGAGTAAACGACAGAAATGTTAATTTCTGAGAGTAGATCTGATAGCTGTCATTTACAAACCAAGCCAAGACTTCTAATCAGAAACAATTCATTTCGTTTTAATTTCAGACATTTGTAAAGACCCTAATTAAAGAAACAGCCATTAAAATGTGTGATAAACAGGCCTGAGGTGTCATTGCAATAACAGGGAGTTTGTGAAGATATCCTCAGTGGTATTTATTCAACTTCTCCCTCTGTGCTGATGTTATTTTGTTGCTTTTTCTTCCCCGTGACCCAGTGTTCTCCATCCATCTGTTAGTGGTAGTTTTGGCAGTGCCCTATCAGCACGAGTGCCAAAACAAAAGCACCTGTAAGACTCTTTGCCAAACACACCACACCAACTGCCAGTTTTGTCTTTCACAGAAAAATAAGACATCAACAGCATCACCCGAGGAACTGATGAAGCGCAGCTCGAGATCAGAGACAGACGGAGCAGAGATGCTTCCCACCCGAAAGCGTCGGCCTGAAGTCGCCTTCCCTCCGAGTCACGAGGACGTGAAGTTCAGGGATGTGACCGTGTACCTGGTGGAGAGGAGGATGGGAAAAAGCAGGAGGAGTTTTCTCTCTAATCTAGCCAGATCGAAGGGGTTCTGCGTGGACGACGCTCTCAGGTACGTCATGCGGAAAA
>JAWRVZ010000257.1:0-55000 GCA_037043235.1 Rhodeus uyekii | reverse complement strand
TTAAAATTGAGTCAAGAACCCTAGAGTTCTCTATAGAGCCTTTTTTCTATGAGTGGAGTGTAAAGATTGGATATTTTATAGATATTAATGTTGGTAGAAACTCATATCATTTGGTTTTGAGGGAGTTTGTGCCGAGATCTCTGACATCCCATCGCAAACTTTGCTATCTGGACACATCTGACAAATTTGCATATCACTTAAATACCACAGTGCACGAATCTGCAATTTTCATTGCATTAGCATCAGATATCATCAGTGTTTCTGTCAAAAGTACAGACCATGTTATCACAGAAACTGTAATAATTTGAAACCGCACGGAAATAATCATTTTTTAAATAATTTAGCCAGTGAGATTTGCACAGGCAAACTCCACCAATAATTTCCCTAGAAAAGACAAAACATGGTACAACTGTCTGTAAAACCTGTATTTATAATGTATTATAAGGTTATTCATAATCCATTATAATACATGCATAAACAACCTTATGTTGTATCAACTGATAAATAATAATACTTACCTTTTGTTGTTACACTTGGGAACCTGTGCGATGCAGAGAGAGAGACAAACGGAGAGCACAGGTTTCCAACAGAACTCTCTTTTATTCAAGAAAGGCGAACAAACAAAAGACTTTAAATGACAAGCAAAAACAGCACTATAGTGCAAAAACAGAACACAGACCATGGAGAATACATCCACACGTCATAACATCAACAATCGACCAGGACATGAGAACACAGGAGGGTTTTAAACATGAGGAGATGGGAAACACCTGACGAGACTAACGAGGGAGTGATTGACAGGTGCAGGAAGGAATACACAGAAGGGAGTGAAACAAACATGACACGATTGTGACAGATAGAACTCTAAGAGTATGAGGATTTATTACATGCAATGAACATCTCACTTACGTAATAACGGATTATATATCCCATAGTTTCATATCCTTTACTATCCCTCATAGTAGTCTCATATCTTGATATTGTTCACATAAAATCTGCACAGCTTCATAGAAAGTGTTAGCAAAATCATTACATATGTTTGTCTCGGTTGTTTTTGTGACTCGTTTATCTGCTTTCTAGTCAAATCAGAGTTGTTATTGTTTACAAAAGCTAAGACTATTTGATAAATCTGAAATAAAATATTAATATGCACTTGAGCTGGGATGAAAACTAGAAATATTGCCTTGAGGAATCTAATGATCTAAATGCATCTGTTTGAGTCGAAGTACTAACATGACAAAAGTAGAAATATAAAAAAATGACACAAACTTTACATTTATTATGAAAACTCAATATAAATAAATAGGCTTATTCAAAATGTTACAAAATACTATAATTGCATATAAATAATAAGTCAAACAATAAAAGATAGTGTTTCAAACTAGCCATATACAGTAATACCTCGGTTTACGAGCGACTTGGTATACGAGCAAATCGGTGTACGAGCATGGAGGGTCGTATCGATGTACGAGCATTGTCTCGGTGTACGAGAATGTTTTTCCCTCACCCATGCACAGTTTTGCGTCGAAAAGATCCCTTTAACTCGTTCATTCTCTCAGTGTCTCTCAGTATGGGTGCATCATTCACCACAGTGCATTATTTTATAAGTTGTTGTGAATATGATTACATGTGAATATGATGAAACTTTATTAATGGAGCATGTTACCAACACCACACATTGCATACTAATGAGGCTCACGTGTGTTCACAGTCCAACGCACCCAATGACGTTCTTAAAGGGCCATACACTTTTAGAGAACAGCATACTATAACAGTTATAACTCTGTACAGATCATATACATAAGTGATTTACAGCAGTTTTACCTCGTGTTGTTGCATTAATTGTGATCGCTATTCTTCACGTTGTAATATCGTTACAAATGTTGAAGGAACTAGTTAATCTGATGTCAATAAGTGTTAAGTTAACAGTCTTGTCACTTTAAGAGGGCGGGGTTTCAGTCGGCGCTAGAGAGAGTGGAGTTCTGAGGGATTTGAAAGAGAGCTCGTAAGCAGAGATAGTTTTGATTCTTCTGTAATGTATGGCGTGGGTTGAAGCCAGAACCGCAATCCGATAGTTCTCAATAAAATCTCTGAATGAGAAGGAACCTGTCTGGTTATTAAAAGAAGCAACGCTACAATGCAGTGAAATATATAAGCAGTAACCCCCCCCCTCCCCTCTCCTCTCCTCTCGATCATGCCAGCAGTGAAGAGGTAAAGTGCATGTTACAGTAAATAGTTAATAATGACAGTTAAACTCTAAAAATACTTAACTAGTATTTATATGAGATCTTAATGGTTATAATTTTAAATGTAATTAATAGGTTAAAACCAAAAAAATATTTAAAATGGGCATTTATGGTTGTGTGGAACGAATCAAGTGATTTTTAGTGCGTTCTTATTGGGGAAATTGTTTTGGTGTACGAGCATTTTGGTTTACGAGCTCGCTCTTGGAACGAATTAAACTCGTAAACCGAGGTATTACTGTATTATGCTTTCCAGGTGCTCAAACAGTAGAGAGTGGCGCTTGCAACATCAAGGTCATGGGTTTGATTCCCAGGGAAAGCAAGAACTGATTAGAATGTCAATGTGTTTCTTGAATGCAATGCAAGTCACTTTGGATAAAAGCATCTGATAAATGCATGCATGTGAAATGTATGTATATTTTCCCATTGGTAATGAACAGAAGTGGGAATATTCCCCGTCTCCGGTCAGTTTTCCTCTCCGCAGCCGTCACCAGTCCATTCTGCTACTGTACTTCCCCATGTGCTGATTGCAAGCGATGCATGATGTGGGTCATTAGTTTTGCTCACTGCTTTGATAGATGGATGCGTGAGTGTCATTATACTTGTGCTTCTGATCAGACACGGCACATCCTAATGCAGCTCCCAGTGTGAACGGCCATCTGATTTGATTTCACACCGTATAATCTGATCACTGACAACCACTGGAGAAATTAAAAACGCTGAATGAGAGTGTGTGGGTGTGTGTGAGAGAATCAATCACTCGTGGAGTAGATGTGAGACTGGATTAAGGTGCAGTCTGAGGTTTCTTCTCGTCTGATGTTTGCAGCGGTGATGTGACCCACGTCGTGTCTGAGGGAAACACGGCGCAGGAGCTCTGGAGCTGGCTGGAGGAGCAGGGGTTCGGAGAGATGCAAGACAAACACGTGCTGAATATCAGCTGGTTTACAGAGAGCATGAGCGCAGGACGTCCCGCGCCTGTGGAACTGAGACATTACATACAAGTAAGTGCATTTGAGAGAACATGTGGTTTCAACAATCTGACTAAAATAACACAAGTTTATTTGAGCCAATCCCATGACTCAAATAGTAGAGTGTGGCGCTTGCAACATCAAGGTCATGGGTTCGATTCCCAGGGAAAGCAAGAACTGATTAGAATGTCAATGTGTTTCTTGAATGCAATGATAAAAGCAGCTAATAAATGCATAAAAATAAATGTAAATTTACACACACTCATACTGTATACAAGGTGGTTGAATCTGACTTTTTGAAATGTAAGTCCTGGCAAACCTGCTCTTCCAGTGACACGCCAAAAGCTTTTCTGATTGGCTGCATCCCAAATCACACTCTTCCCTTCTACTTAGTAGGCGAAAAACAGTATGTGACAAAGTCTGACTTCACAGCACTCATAACAGAGTCGGCAAAAGTCCGTGAATGACCTGCGACTCCCGGAGAGATTCTGAAGTGTGTGTGTGACGGACACTTTACTTTCCCATGATGCAACGGGAGAGGATTTATGAATGGCAGTGAAGCGACACAACTGAAACTGAAGATCATGTGATCGTGATAAATGGGGAACGTAGTACAAACAGATTATATTCATTTATACACATTTATACATTGTTCATACAAGGTGCTTAAAGTACTTTAAGTTTACTTTTTAAATTGTAAGGCCTGGCAAACCCCTGAAAACAGCCATATTTATGAAAAGGTACTTGAAAAGTTCTTTAAGTATTGAAAGACAATATATGGGAAATTAAGCTTTAAATTATTGATAAAACAATCTTTTCACGCAACATTTCCCATCTGATATTGATATGATAATAAAGATATTGTTTAAGTAAAATCTCTGATTGGAGTTCTTGAAAACAAAAAAAGTAGCGCTGGAAGAAGTCCTTGAAAGAATTTCATTTTACAGTCTCTCTACGAACCCTGTATAAAGAACATACTTTATTTCAGTAGTCGTGAAGTAATTGCTCATTCAAGATAAGCATCTACTCAAGAGAGTGTGCGATTTAGGATGCAACCATTGTCTGAAAAAGGACGCTTAGTCGAAGTAGTCGCTGTGTTGAAATCACAGGTTTAAAATGACGTCATGCCCTCATAGAAACGCCCAGCTGGAGGCAAAACAAGGGCGTTCGAGTGTGTCCGAAATCGCCCACTATACCCTTAAAAGGGCACTTTTTGAGCAAACGTCCATTTGTAGTGGCGACCGAAACCATAGTGAACATTGAGTGGTTCATTTAATCCCACAATGCACTGCAATGACAAGTGTACAACCGATGTATGCGCAACAACTTGAGAATACCCATAATGCACTGTGTGCCGAGCAATTTCCCGCGTCTGAGCAGAAGATGAATCATCCATCCATCCATTTTACAAACTGCCGGTCCAACGTAATAACATAAATCCTTTTTGATTGATTAAATGGTTTATACATGATAGTTTCCATGACACAGTTCAAGATAATCGCTACAAAAAGTAGCATTACTGCATAATTATTAAAGAAAACAATTATTCAACATAATTTCATTACTACTTGAGATGCCAGTTTGCTACATTTCAAATGATTATTAAACAGAAAAGACAAACTATGCCTCAAGTGAACTAGAGTATATTAGTGGAGGGATGTAGGGAACAGTGGCTGAGGGTATCTGCGACGATTTCAGACACAAAGCCAAGGTTTTCCTCTATTGCCCACCAGTTATGATATTAAAATACTGAATGTAAAATTCACCTTATTGATGATGCATGAAATGTACAGACAACCAGATGAACCCTGGATATAATTGCAACATGCAGTTTCTTGGTTAAGCTTTCCTGTGTGTCTAACAGTAGAGAGCAGCGCTTGCAACATCAAGGTCATGGGTTCGATTCCCAGGGAAAGCAAGAACTGATTCAATGTGTTTCTTGAATGCAAAGCAAGTCGCTTTGGTTAAAAGCATCTGATAAATGCCAGCTGTTGCTGAATATAATCACAAGTGCCCAAAACTTGCATTTCATTCCTTTATTTGTGCTTTTCTTACTTTGAGATGAAAAACTGTTGCAGTTCTATGGATGTTTTTCAGTCACGCGACTGGAAACTAAATACAATCCCCAGCTTTCCCTGGGAATCAAACCCATGGTCTGTAAAATGAGTTAAACTGTTACCATGAAGTGAAAACAAGTTGTTTAAAAAAGTATAGTATTTAAAAACAACATATTAGGTGTGACCTAAAAACTTTAGGGCTTATTTAACAGACTATAAAAATTAAATATGGATTTTATATCTACCTTGATTCATGCTGGGCAAGAATTGTAAAGGAATAAGTGCTGGCCTCATTAATTGTTCATGTGCTATCAACAGCGTACCTGTTAACTTTAGGGATGACGTTTCACAAGTAGTAATTAAAACAGGTCATGTGCTTGTCACATTGTGTGCTAATTCGATCAATATTAACCTTATGAATATGCAAATGAGAACCTTAACAGAGATTTCCCAAATGTACGTATATGTAAGTCTATGATTAATCATTTACCAAGGCATTGCATTTTTTTTAGTCAGTATTCTTGGTATATAAATGGTAAGGTTTCCTGTGTGTCTAATAGTGGAGAGCAGCGCTTGCAACATCAAGGTCATGGGTTTGATTCCCAGGGAAAGCAAGAACTGATTAGAATATCAATGTGTTTCTTGAATGCGATGATAAAAGCAGCTGATAAATGCAGTCAGATGCATAAATGTTTTTTTTTCCCAAAATTTTTGAGCAAAACTGTGTGTTTTCAGACTTATTTCATAGAATTAGCATCATGTTTGGTGCATCTCGTGGCCTTTTTAATCATTTATGAGGCTGAACTATGGTTTGTAATTTTATGAAACTTCATTTTTTGTCAAATTATTTGAACTGTGAAGTTATTTAAATCATCATTCTACAGTTTAGATGCAACCATAGACACTGGTGTCATTTCAAAAGAAATAGTTGCTACATAAACAACACGTAGATTTCTGTTTTAGCAATTCCATATAAAAAAAAGAAAGTCCCTTAAATCTTAAACTTAATTTTTTTGGTGGTTGAGCGCTTGAGCGCCGGGAGCCTGAAAGTGTTTTTGACACATGAATAATAATAATAATAAAAATATAACCATCTTTTAATTTACACTCATGCATTTATCAGCTGCTTTTATCATTGCATTCAAGAAACACATTGACATTCTAATCAGTTCTTGCTTTCCCTGGGAATCGAACCCATGACCTTGATGTTGCAAGCGCTGCTCTCTACTGTTAGACACACAGGAAAACTTTAACCATAACTATCTTTTAAGGTTGAAATTCAAGAGCAGAGAGACAGATCAATTGAAATACCAGCGAACGCTCATGAATACAAAATATTTATGTTTAAATTGCATAGTGCATTTATCTCCGAAAAGCATTTCCCCCCATGCATTGAGTTCTCGGAGCCTGAATGCGGCCAAATTACATTTCTATAGAAAGCAACTAAACAGAGCTTTGGGAAATAATAATAGGAAAGGACATTGCATTCACTTGTTGGTCGCAAAAGCACATTTCATAAAGCCGTAAGGCCAGCGCCGACGGCCTCAGAGTGATGTTTAATACAGCGGCAAATAGAGCCATCAGTGCGACGCCGGGCCTCGTAGCGCATCGCTAACTGACGCTGAAGACTGATTCTCCACCCCTGGTCAACGCCGCGGGCGTCTCCACAGCATATGTGCCCCATGTAAAGAAATATGCTGCCTGTTTCAGAAACCCCATTAATCTTTCTTCTCCTCCTCAGTGGGGACGCAGACGAGCAGAAGCTGTCCATCTTGCGCCTGAAACGCTGCGCTCTCGCAGGACGTATGGCTGTGAACTTGAGTTTGTCTTTTAGCCGGTTTAGTGCTGCAGACCAGAAAATGCCTTGTTTGCTTTTCGCCGGCATTGATTGAGGCGTTCAGCATCGAGCGGCTTTTGATTGATAAAAATATGAGCGGCAGGTAATGATGCAGAAGAGTATAATTGATCTGCGACATTAAAAGAATAATTCAGCTTAAAATGAGACTTCTGTCAAACTCGCCCTCCGTTTCTCTGAAGGAATTAGCATGCAGCATCACGCATTGTGTGCAGAATAACTCTGCCTTTAGCAGGTTTCATGCCATTGACAGTTTGACACTGAACGCCATTGATTCTTGTGTGTCAGATGAAAAACACAGCAGTGAAATGAGATTTGAGAAGAGGAGATTATCAATCAATGACCTCACTGTGGCTCCTTTTCTCAGATTCATCAGATATGGAATATATGGCGAGCAAGACATGTTTCACGGCTTTGGCAGAATAATTCACCACCCATTTCTTTTGGATAAAAATGGCTTTCATGAGGGTGAGAAAATAGAGGACGTTTTAAACGTTTGGTGTGAAAGAGGGTTATTTACATCTATGCGTTTGGCACTTGCTTTAACTAGGATGTTGCTGTGCAGTTTTGGGTGGTTGCATGTGCATTACTGTGTTCTTTTTATGCTGGGTGTTGCTAAGCTGTTGCTGTGCGGTTGCTAGGGTGTTCTGTGCGGTTGCTAGGGTGTTCTGTGCGGTTGCTAGGGTTCCTCTTTAAGCCTGACAAGCAATTACTTGTTTTAGCAAACACCATAATTTTTTTCGTGTGGACCAGTGTTATTATTATTTACATTTATGCATTTGACACAACTTTCATTGCATTTAAGATATATGGTTAATCAGTTCATGCATTCCCTGGGAATCAAACCCTTGACCTTGGTGTTGCAAGCGCAATGCTCTACTGTTTGAGCAACAGAAACATGATAGTATTTTAGTTTTCGTTAACGATGGCAACACTGGACCACAAACTATTCCTCTAATAATGATTAATAATATAAAATGCACCAGAATTAGCTTTTATTAGTGCTCTAAAGATGACGTGCTTGAGTCGTTCCTCTTTCTCTCCTGAAGGGAAGCTGCAGCTAATACACCCACTGACTTGTAATGATTGTAAGAAAGGCAGATAAATACGTCTTGCTGCTGTCTAGACGGATGGGATGATCGTGGAAGGGTACAGAGAGTGAAATGTGTGTGTGTCTTCAGAGACATCTGTTTCGCTATCAGTCATGCACTTGGAGAGGAAGTCGAGGCCCAATCAGGAGGGATGTGACCCGAACCCCGGCAGTGTTCAGGCTGTGATCTCATTAACCTGAGCGGACACAGCTCACCTGCTCAAGTGTTGGTCATTAACCCGCAGCAGACGCTTTCCTCACCTGCATTCATTTCATTTCATTGTTTCCCCTTTTGAGAGAAAAGCCTATCCTCAGACCACACACACACACACACACACACACACACACACACACACACACACACACACACACACACACACACACACACACACACACACACACACACACACAGAGAAGCGTATTATCATGGTTTGCCTTTGCAATTTGGACGCCTGTTTCAAAGTGTTACAAGTGCAAATAGGCCGAAACTCTTTACACAAACTCCACAGACTCACAGATAAAATCACGGAAGCATTGTCATCTTCCTCTGCTCTCTTTTTCCATCACGTATCAAATCGGAAAGGCATTTTTTTTTTTTAAGTAAGAAAAGTGAACATAAACAAGTGTTTAACAATAAGGTGTTTATAGGTGAGGGTTAGGAAAAGGTTTAATGCCTCAATAAGGCGTTTATTTACCAATTTTAATCAACATAATCATTTATTTACTTTACAATTACATGCCTTTAATGAACAACAAGTGCAAATAGTGTCTGATTATTAGCATCTAACTACTACGTACACTTCTTGCAAAGACATTATTGCTATTTTTACGTAGTGCCTTCAAAGTTGGAAAAGTATTGTTTGCAATGTGACTGCAATTACTTTATTATTCCGGTTATATCACATTTCACTTTTAAGAGTCTATTTATAAGCGCGATCTATCTCTTTCACCAGAGCTACTTTTACTAAAAACAAAAACAGCCGCTAAGCTAAAATTAATTCATACTGAAACTGCCAGCAGGGGGCGGTAAATCATTGTCTTACGCCTAATTATGGGCTGTACAGATGAAACATGACCAATCGTGGCGCAGCTCTTAAATGGTAATCGCAGGTCGTATAGTGCGAGAGACTCAAAGACGGTCTTGCGATTAATTAGCCTGAGATTAATTATCCGACAGTGTCAGAAATTGAGCATAATCATCTCACTTGCTGCTGCTTCCTACATCTACTGACTAACCAACAAAAATGCGACTTGACATATTAAAAGTGTGATTTGTAATGCTCTTATTGGATTTCCAAAATCACACTGTCAGACGGTCAAATTGTGGCCAAAGTCGTACTCGGCTTTAAGCAAATCTGAGGGTTTGTTCAGTCTTCTTTTGCTCTCCTTGCTGTTTAGGACAAAAATAATATATTAAGAATTGTAATTTTTTTAGACATTAGACATTTTTTATCCTCCGTGGCAGAGAAAATGCATCTGAAGTCAGATCTGGTGTCCTGGGAAATGAGTTTCAAAAGTGCCTTTGACTATCGGAACTTAATGGGAAAAAGACTCCAGATTAGTTTCTGATTTAACCCTGAAATAGACATAATACAGGCATTATATCCAGACTTTTTGTGCTTGTGAAGGAGGTGACGCCCCTGACGGCGAGTAAATGGCAGTGATTTTTCTCACTTCTGAGCGCTTGATGCTTTTGCTCGAGGGCAGAGAAGATATCAGGCCTCTTTTCATTCAGACATGCGACGCCTCTAAAATAGCTCCCGGTCAGAACAGCATGTTAGCGTTCACTTTCCCTGCTTCTCTGAATCGACCATTATCACAATGTGCCGAGATGATTGCGCAGGTAATTTTCATGGGTAGAGACTTCCATCGCATCAAGCAATTATTCCCAGGAGCGCTGACATTACAGCTGTAATCCTTTTGAAACCATGAGAGAGTTTAATATTTCAATGTCTAAATGAAACGGCAATTTATCAGGGATAAACTGGACCTACTGCATCCTTTATGGCTGTAATTGTAAATCATAAAGATGTAATTGATTCTGATGCTTCCTGTCTTCTAGATGAGAGCCATTATCCTGTGAGGAGATAAACGTTCCAGCGTTGTTGAGCTAATGTCAGCCATAATGAGACTTTCAACATGTTCTGGAGATGTGTGACTGTTTACCCCTGCAAAAGATTCCACCGTGATGCGAAGATGTTGTAGGCGGTTACACGGGTATTTTGGGTGGTTGCTAGGGTATTACTATGCAGTTGCTGGGGTATTCTGGGTGGTTGGTTTTGCAGTCAGTGGGGTGTTCTGGGTGGTTACTCAGGCATTGCTATAGAGCAGTTGGGGTATTCTAGGTTGTTGCATGGTTGCTATATTGTTGCTAGGTATTTTGTGTGGTTGCCAGGGTGTTGCTATGCAATTGCTGGGGTTTTCTCAGTGGTTGCTAGGCCATTTTAGGGTGTTAGCAGGGATATTTAGATGGTTTTGCTGCTATGCGGTTACTATGGTGTTCTTGGTGGTTACTAGGACATAGGGTGTTTTGACATTACAATGCAGTTGGTGGGGTGTTCTGGGTGGTTACACAGGCGTTTCTATACAGTAGTTGGGGTATTCTAGGTTGTTGCATGGATGCTATGTTGTTGCTAGGGTATTTTGTGTGGTTGCTAGGGTGTTACAATGCAATTTCTAGGGTGTTTTGGGTGGTTTATAGGGCATTGTTATAGAGTTAATGGGGTATATTATGGTTGCTAGGATGCTATGGTGTTGCTAAGACGTTGCTATGCAATGACTAGGGTGTTCTGGGTGATTGCTAGGGTGTTAACTGGGATGTTTGAGTGGTTGCTTGTGCATGACTGTCCTTGTTAGCGTTCTGTGTGGTTGCTGTGGTGTTGCTATGTGGTCGCCAAAATGCTGCTGTTACTATGATGTTCTGGACGGTTACGAGGGCATAGGGTGTTTTGGCATTGGTATACAATTGCGGAGGTATTTTGGGAGATTACTAGGGCGTTTCTAAACAGTAGCTGGTGTAGGTTTTCCAGGTGGTTGCTAGGGCAATTTGGGTTGTTGCTAGGGTGTTACTATGCAATTGCTAGGGTGTTTTGGATGATTCCTCTTTCATTGTAAGGCCATGATTTTCTTCTTCTTCAGAACAGTATAAAAAAATGTTGGTGTAGGTGTTCTAGGTGGTTGCTAGGATGCCATGTGGTTGTTAGGGAATTTTGGGTTGTTGCTAGGGTGTTGCTATGCAATTGCTAGGGAGTTTTGTGTGATTCCTCTTTCATTGTAAGGCTATGTTTTTGTTTTTTCCTGAACAGTATGAACGATTGTTGTCACAAATGCTTTGTGAACTGGTTTGCTCAGATTGGGAGAGGTATATTTTGGTCTAATTTCAGAGTGTCTCTCTCTGTTTATGAGTAGAATCCCGCTGCAGATCAGAGGTCTTATGTGCATCCTTCAGCCAAACCAGAGACTGCTGTGTCTCGATATGCCTGCCAGAGACGGACGACATTGGATAACCACAATAAGATCTTCACGGTAAGCACATATGCACATATGCGTTGCTAACCAAACCTCAATATCTTAACCCTGCCGGTTGTGATGGTTGTGATTTAAACAGGTCACTGAGAATATTATTTTACAACTGACTTCACAGTGTTCTTGAGTTATTTTAATCTCTGGCCCACTTGCATCACAGTATGGACAGAACAGAAGGGGGTCAGATATACACAGATGGATAAATTCAGTATGAACTCTCCCAATTAACACACACATTTGCTGCTTCAAAAACGTACACAATGCCTTTTTTGTTGCCTTTTATGATTGTTACTCACAACAAAAAAGAATAAATCTTTTGTGTCATAACTAGGGTGTTATGATCATTACAAGGTAATATTTACTTCAGGGTGTTGCTATGCAGATACTAGGGTGTTCTGGGTTCCTTGTGGTTTGGATGGTTTCCAGAACGCTGACAAACAGTTGCTTAGGTGTTCTAGGTGATTACCAGGGTGTTGTTTAGTGGTGTCCAGTATGCTTTGGGTGGTTGCCAGGATGTTGCTAGGTCACCAGGGCATTAGTACAGTGTATGGTTTTCTAAAGTGTTCCGGCTAGGTGGTTTCTATGTTGTTTAGAGTGGTTGCCAGGATGTTGCTATATGGTTACTAGAGTGTTCTGGGTGGTTACCAGGGAGTTGCGAAGTAGTTTCATGGGAGTTTAGAGTGGTTATCAGGATCTTGCTTAGTCGTTACAAGGGTTTTCTGGGTGGTTTACTGGTTGCTAGATGGTTTCTATGGTGTTTTGGATGGTTGCCAGGATGTTTCTAAGCAATTGCTTGGATGTTGTTACCAGGGTGTTGTTTAATGTAGTTTCCAGTATGTTTTGGGTGGTTGCCAGGATGTTGCTAAGTGGCTGCTAGAGTGTTCTAGGTGGTGACCATCGTTAAGTGATTTTTAAGGTATTTTTGAAAGTTGCTAGGATGTTGCAAAGGAGCTACTAGTGTGTTCTGGATGGTTGCCAAGGAATTGCTAGGTGGTTTCTAGGGTCTTTCAGATGGTTGCCAGAATGTTGCTAAGAAGTTGTATGAGTGTTCTGCATGGTAACCAGGGCATTGGCACAGCAGACGGTAACTAGGGTGTTCCATGTGGTTATCAGAGAAATGCTTGGTGTTTTCGATGGTTGCCAGGATGTTGCTAAACAGTTGGTTGGATGTTGTTACCAGGGTGTTGTTTAGTGGTTTTCAGTATGTTTTGGGAGGTACTAGGATGTCGCTAAGCAGTTACTAGGGTGTTCACCAGGGCATTGGTACAGTAGATGGTTTGCAGTGTGTTCTGGGTGGTTACCAGGGAATTGCTAGGTTGTTTCTAAGGATTTTGGGGTGTTTGCCAGAATGTTGCTAAGCAGTTGATTGTTACCAGTGTTACTAGTGGTTTCTAGAATGTTTGAAGTGGTTACCAGGGTGTTGCTAAGTGGTTTCAGGGGTGTTTTGGATGGTAGCCAGGATGTTGTTACCCGGTTACTATATTGTTTCTGCATGGTTACCAGGGAATTGCTAGGTGGTTTCTAGGGTGTTTTGGATGGTTGCCAGGATGTTGCTAAGATTTTACTAGAGTGTTCTAGATGGTTAGCATGGTTTAGCTAAGTGGTTTTTAGTTGTTGTTTTTTTCTTGTGGTTGTTGATTGTTGTTAGGATGTTGCTAAGTTGTTTTGTTAGTTGCCAGGGTGTTGCAAGGAGTTTTCTAGGTTTCTAGGGTTTTGGAAGGTTTACAGGATGTTGTTACTATGGTTACTGGATGGTTACTGGGAATTGCTAGATTGTTTCTAGGGTGATTTGGATGGTTGCCAGGCTGAGCTGGACTGCCCAACCACACTCTAATCCTACCCATAACTATCACTAAACATAAGTCCATTTGACCTTTGGGTGCACAGAGGTCAAACTTCACACAATTTGTCATCAAAGCAGGACTTGATCAATCTTGCGGTC
Organism: Rhodeus uyekii; assembly: GCA_037043235.1. Classification (NCBI taxonomy): domain Eukaryota; kingdom Metazoa; phylum Chordata; class Actinopteri; order Cypriniformes; family Acheilognathidae; genus Rhodeus; species Rhodeus uyekii. The sequence goes on along the minus strand of JAWRVZ010000257.1, from coordinate 41,320 downwards.
TAGTGGAAACTTGTGTTTGGAAAGTTAGAGGCCTGTTATCAGTTGTCAAGCAAAACTTCAGCCACGTTAAATATTTATTTGATACTTGAACATAAACCCAACAGATTCACCTTGAGTTTCTCAGAGGCAAATCTTGAGACGCTGCCAGAACTGCTAAACTTTCTGTGTTGTTCAGAGCCAGAATTAGACTGACAAACAGAAGAAGTTTAAGAGCTTTTGGATGCGCGAGGTGTCGCTCACGCTGCTCCTGATTATAACGGCTGATGTGTTGATACGCTGTGATTCTTTGAACATTAATCAAGAGAAAAACTGTGTAAGATTACCGTACTCTTTGTTTCAGATTTGACATTTGTGCAAATTCACATTTTGTGATCGGCAACATTAATAAATCAATTGATGAAAGAGAAAAACATCCAAGACTGACGAAGGGAGGTGAACCGTAACCGAGGGCTCAGATTAAATCGCTTCTGTATTTCACTGGCTAATATGATATTTTAATGGGAAACAGAGGCTTGATTGTATATTACCCGGAGAGATAAACACCTGCAATAACGATTGAGCAGAAAAAACATCAAAATGTTCGATTTAAAGCAAGCATTTGATGACACAAGCATTAGAGGTGTTTAAATGACTCTTCAGGTCTATCAGTAAGTGTATTTAATCAGTTTGATCTACATTATGGGCATAATTTAAATTGAACAGTTTTGCTTTTCATGCCGCTGACGTGAAGTTGAGCGTTTAGTCCCTGTTCTGTTTTGGTAAGGAGCAAGTGGAGGAGAGACATGTAACAGATGTGCAGACAGAACAGAAACACTTGAACATGATAGATCCCCCAACATTTATTCTGTGAACTGTGAACACTAACACACAACTTTTCCCAGCTTCCTCAGAGTTGCCACTGTTGATTTGATCCCAGACTTCTCATTCAAACATTCCACAACCTTTCAATTTTATTTTCCATGTTTTTCCAGCTTTTGCAATTTCCACAAACACCTAGAACTCAACCACACTGGAAAATACTGCTTTCTTGTAGCTCAAACGTAGAGCATGGTGCTTGCAACATCAAGGTCATGGGTTCGATTCCCAGGGAAAGCAAGAACTGATTAGAATGTCAATGTGTTTCTTGAATTCAGCGTTAATCACTTTTGATAAAAATGTCAGACAAATGCATACATGTAAATCTACATGTTAGTCCTAATAGAACAATAACATTTCCAGTGAATTCCAGAATTTCCAGATGAACTCAAAATATTTTTTAATAATGAAACTCAAAGAAAACCACGTTAAACAACCCAATGAGCAAAATGAGCACACACTGTGCCTAAACGTGAACTAAGACGTAGACGGGATGTGCCAAAGACGAGATTGGACAAGGACTGAAAGAAACACAGGGTAGACATGCACAGGGGATGATTAGAGGAACAAGACACAGGTGACGAGACTAATGAGGTAACGAGACGGGTGAGTGGAGAAACACTGGGAGAACACGGGAGGAACCAGGAAGTGAACAGATGACAGGACAGACACGGAACAACTATTAGAAAGGATAGCATTAGTCTTTAAATCCAAGATATGGAAAGTATAAGTTTGCAATAGTTCAGTTTTAGCACAATCAAAGTTATGGACAACTAAAGTACATTAAGAACAAGATTATTTTTCCAATTTAGCAGACTTAAATTATGTCCATAACTGTGTCAATTTAGTTTACTAAAAGTATAATTGCAGGATACATGCATTTGTAAATGTGTTTGTTTTATATTCAGAATAAAATAAATGTATTTTGAATACATTTCAGTTTATTTATTATTCACCAGGATATACACACTTAATATATTGTTTTGTTTCGTTGTTATGCTGTTTGTTTTTGCTTGATAAACAATACAGCAAAACCAGTAATATTGTGAAATAATATTACAATTCAATATAAGCTTTTTCTATTTGGCACATTTTAAAGTGTAATTTATTCCTGTGAGGCAAAGCTGAATTTTCCACATCATCACGTCAGTCTTCAGTGTCACATGACTTTTCCCTCGTTATCTGTCTTGAATTCTTTCATCATCACTTTCGTGAAAGCTCTAGTCTTTTAGTTGCCATCACTCCAACTTTACCAGGCCTTCCCGTCAGTCAGTATATTGGCATGTAGCAGCGCTCCGTGTGTGGGAATGAATACTGACGGATTCGTGTGGAGGGTATAAACGCACATTAATGAGCAGGAACACAGGCCGCCGTCGCATGTTGTTAGTTTTCATCTCTTGGCCTCTGGTGCTGATGGTGTTGAATCAATCTCTGTAATGACCCCGTGGGCCGAGCTCTCCAGCTCCCGGTGCTTCATCATACACAGACGCGAATCACAGGCACGCATGGACAATCATTAAAGCGTTGTGTATGTGTTCTGCGGGATGTGTCTGGTGTTTACATCTTACAGAAGCAGATATGCTGGTGCTGCTTCATGGATGAAAGTGCCTGGAAACCTTTTTTGTGCATTATTTGCTCCTTGTTTCAGAACTGCTGTACAGTTCTGTGGCTGTATAGTAAAAGTTCCTCTGTGAAAAGTGTTGATGTTGTGCATCTTTATGTTCTGTACTGATTCAAGAGCGCAAACCCCAAACCCCAAAAAGGGAATGATTTTGCAGATGGTGGACATAGACAATTGTTCTCTCCTTATTCAATTAATATATTATAGAGTAGTATAATTTGCATGGAAGTTGCATAGCATCATTCAAATATTGTATATTGAAACAGTAACTCATTCTGCTTTTTCTGCTGTTATTATGTGCAATATACATCAGATGCTCCATCAGACTAACCTTCAGATAACCCAGAGTTTGAGTTTGATTTTAATTGTCCACATGGGGGGAAAATCTATGAGTAAAAAAAATCAACATTTAGAGCATTGCAGATATTTGTAAGCTAACCATGTGGCTTTCACCAAACAAGAGTAGAATACCTTTGTCTTATTGTATAGACTCCAACTCTTTCATCATATGCTCAATACTAATATAACATTATGGCATTATAGCAGCAGACACTGCAGATGTGTGTTCGCCCAAGCAGCAGGTCTGTTCTTGAGTTCCCAGTAAGCCTCTGTCAGAAGTGAGTTGGAGAGAGTTTCCTCTGGCACAGCAGGAGCTGAAACACACACACTCCCGCTGTCCTCACACTCCAGGACACAGCAGGACTCAACCCCCCCGACCTCCGGCATTACCAGCCCGCTGCTCTCATTAACCAGAGCTGCGAGAGTGTGCACATGTACCGGAGACTGTGTGTGTTTTTGGTGTCAAGAGTGTCATGTATGTCACGGCTGGGAGGGTTTTTAAAGATGTCTGGGCACATTCATGTCACGAAAACAAAGCGGGTGCATGTATTGATTCACTCCGGCACGTTGTACATACTAAATGTGTGGTGTTGGTCCTGACAAACCGCAGTACTCAAGGGGGCGACAGAGTTTCCTTCATGCTAGTGTAGCTTGATAAATGCATGCACACATGCATACAAACTCTTGATTGTGTTCTTGGTCTCTGCTAGAACAGCCCTCGTGTTTAAAACAACTTTTTTCTCCATTGTTTTGGCTCGTCTCTTCGCAGTCTGTCAGAAACGCTCTGTTTAGTTCCTGTCTCTGTGAAGCTCCTCCTTCTGAAAGCACACTGTGCTCTGATTGGTCGGCTGGATCGGTGTGTTGTGATTGGTCGAGTGCTTCCAGTGTGTTTGGGAAATGTCCTGTTCCTTACCTTTGCCAGTTTCAACACACGACTCACTCACTCAAGCAGAACTTTCTAATTTCTTAAGTTATTTTACTTCTTAATAAATGCATCTTGATTTACAAATGTTTATTTTGTTGTATCTAAAGTTGCTCCATTTTACCTGAACTAATGACACAAAGGAATTCATTAAAGGAATTCATTGCAATGCAATCGTTTGCTTTGCAGATTTTTTAATTGTTGAAATTGAAGTAAATAGCAGAGAATACAGATTGTTTTAAAGCTTTATTAAATATCATCGGACTTATCGTGACAATGAAATTTGCTCAAAAGTCAATGGTTTTCGTAAGCTGTGCTTGTCTTTCTTTATACACCAGTATCTTGATGAAATCGAGTTATGGATTGCAGCATGAATGTAGGAAGTCTGAGTTGAAGTGCGGTTTGTGTGAAGAGTTGAATGGCACAAAGCATTAATTAATCACCTTGAAGTTCACTATTGCATCACCTTTTAGCAGCAAACACTTCAGATCAGTGGCTACTTCAGCTTCATCTTCTTTCATTTTTGTCAAATGGAAAAATCATTCTTCACAAACTTCTCTTCTGTTTTGCTCGAGTAATTTTGAGCATTATTAGCCAAAGAAAGGCTAAAAAATGACACACAATTGGAAAATCAACTGGAAAGAGTATAAAGCTTGACTAGCAGTTCAACGCTGGACGCAGTTGACTGAAATGCATGTTTCTGTTGGTGTTCAAAAGCTTGATTTAAAGGCTTCTGAATGCCTGAAATGGAAATTTACTTCCAAGATTTATACATAAATGAGAAAACTTGTTCACTTTCTCACACACACACACACACACACACACACACACACACACACACACACACACACACACACACACACACACACACACATACACACACACTCAGACACACACAAATATGCACTCACACTCACTTACTTGCACACTCACATGCAGAAACACACACACACACACACACACACACACACACACACACACGCTTACTCCCGCTCCCTCACACACACACACACACCCTGACACTCACACACACTCACTCTCTTTCTCTCCTTCACACACACACAGGCGTTGTAGGGCACAGACCCTGACACACACTCACTCACTCACTCACTCACTCACTCACTCACTCACACACACACACACACACACACACACACACACACACACACACACACACACACACACACACACACACACACACACACACACACACACACACACACACACACACACACACACACACACACACACACACACACACACACACACACACACACACACACACACACACACACACACACACACACACACACACACACACACACACACACACACACACACACACACACACACACACACACACACACACACACAGACAAACACTCACTCTGACACATGCACACACACACACATATTCTCAATCTGACACATGCACGCACACTCACACACTCTCACTGTCACACACATACACCCTGACACGCACACTCACACAAAAACATGCACTCAAACAGACATGCACTCGCACTCACACTCACTTATTTTGACACACACTCATGTGCAAAGACACACGCCACACACACACATTCTCTCTCTCTCTCTCACACATTTTCAGTAGGACTTTTTGCATTGTGAAATTTTCATTGACAAAAATAAATACATTTTCCCGTGATGGTCATGGGTTTCATGATCACTGTACAGCGTTATAAATAAGAATATATAAGAATAAGTAGATGTGTCCAAGCTTTAGACTGCAAGTTTATTTAACATATTTCATACACAAGGGCAATTCAGTGCGCTTTACGCAGAAGGAATTAAAATACTCAAGTTTTTTGGCGCACACTTATGTATATATTTATACTGTATATAATCAGGTTATTTTCACTTTAAAAGACTGATTTCATGGTTGCTTTAAATAAAACAGGTGAGGAAAGGTAGCAGCACACCCATCTTCATCCCTCTCTTAATATATGTTGTTGTGTGAACATGTGCGCACACATACGGCCGCGCCAACGGCCCTCAGGGAAACGCTCGCGAACAAGTGGAAAATGACAGGTTCCTCTCCACTGATCACAGACCCACAAGTCTCTGTGAGGTCATCTGAAAAACACCCTGGCACAGAAGCGCAGCGTGATGGGAGGAATACAGAGGAAAGAGTGCCAAGCCGCTCTTTGATTGCTGTCCGCCCGCCAGCACGGGTCAGTGCGCAGCCAGTGTAAACCTACACACGACTTTCTTTCTTTCTCATCTGTTTTCCTCACTCCAGCTGCCTTTTATTTGACCTTTTTGCATTTTATGCTCATTCATATTTTTCGTGTTTTTCACACTTCATCTGCGCCTGTCTGCTGCCGTCATTCCTTCCCGTTTGTGTGCCGTAGGATGCATTGGAGGTCCTGGCAGAGAACATGGAGTTTAGCAGGAATGAAGGGCCGTGTCTGGCGTTTCGGAGGGCCGCATCAGTGCTCAAAAGTCTCCCTGCTGCCCTACAACGCCTGGAAGAGATGCACCGCCTGCCCTGCCTGGGAGAACACAGCAAGGCCATCGTGAAGGTGCGGAAGAGACCCATCCATCCATCCCTCTCTCTCTCTGTCTGTGTGCCGGTCTCTGAATCCCCATCAGCAGTCATCTGACCACGTCTGAGGTCATCAGAGCGGCTCTTCTCCTGCTGAGGGTCTCGTACAGCTTCACAATGCGGCTGTTTATTTTCCCGAGGGGGAAAGCAGCTAGAAAATGTGCTGAAAGAAAAACAAAACATTTCACAAACATATCCACAAAATACATATCAGGATCTCAGGTCAAGCTGTCAAGGACACGTCTGGGTCATGTTTCATCCTAAAATCAAATTTAAGAAATTGTATAGTCATGATAGTTAACTAATCAGTTAAGCACTCCTAAAATTGTCTTAAATTAAATTAATTTATGTCATTTTATATTTGGTGTATTTTATTTATGCTCATTTAAATGTAATTGTTAAAATCTTAATGGTTCTAAGATGAAGCAGTGATATATATATATATATCAAGTAATACCTTGAGATACGAGCATAATCCGTTCCAGGATGAGCTCGTAGTTGAGCTCGAGTTGCTCGTATCTCAAATAATTTTTTCCCCATAAGAAATAACAGAAAAATATGAATCTGTTTCGGCCCTCTAAAAAACTCCCTTATTAGTGATAATAACAATGAAAAACATGTTTTTAATTGCTATAGACACACACATACACACACATTTATAGGGTATATTCAGATTTCATATAATCTGTTTGGCCCTATTATATAATAATAATAATAAGTACATATTTGAGCAGAGATGTGCATTTGTGTTTTTGCGTTTTTTTGACAGCTGAAGTCTGGAGAATACAAGGAAGAGCTTGTAATATTCTGCTGCTTTAAAAAGGAAAGACTGATAGCTGTTAATAATTGAGTGACGCTGTCACGGAACAAACGGGAGGACTCGTGTGCAGGCATAAGGATATTTTAATAACAGAAATAAACATAAACACACAAAAGAAACACCCACGAGGGGAAAAATGGTAACTTAAGCAAAATAACAAAACTCTCAATGAACATAAACAAACCGGAAGCTCGGGGAACACTAGACACAGGCGTGAACGACACGACGCTGGACAGCAAACACTGAGGGGTGTTTATGAGACACATGAGGGAAGGTGGGGATGAGAGACAGCGGGGAATGATTACGGGAAACAAGGAGGCGGAAAAGACGCTAACGAGACAAACACACGGGAGAGAGAGAGACAGATACAGAACCGTGACAATAATGCTGCAGGATTACTGACAGCATGTGCAGAAGTAATGCATCAAATTAAAACTCTCTTGCCCTTCATAACAGATGAGGTGCTTTATATTTCTTTGATGGTAATAAATTGTGTGCAGTTTAAGTTGACTCTCATTAATAGGAAGTGTGTTTGATTGGAAAGTCAGTCATTATTACCGTCCACGTTTACAGTGATAAATGTGATTCCGACACACTGAGAATGTGATTAATACACTGGTTCTGCTTCCTGCAGGCGGAGAGACTGTAAGACAGTAAATAAAGCATTCACACAACAGCGCGAGAGCTATGGGAGACGACGCAACGAGCATTTTATTAGACTTATTAAGCTGCAATTAACCCGGATGGTGTGTGTGTGTGTGTGAGTGCTCACAGATTATATACAGTTACCGTGTTTAATCATAGCAGCTCATAAACATGTTGAACTGGATTTAACTGTTTGTGCATGACAGTGGCACATAACAAACTGCGCATCTGTCGCCGTCTTTATCCACGCAGGAGATCTTCGAATGCGGATCGTCCTCCAGAGTTGAAGAGATCCTCAGTGATGAGAGGTACCGAACTATGAAGGTAAAGCAAATCTCTCTAGGACTCCAGAGCTAAGCAGGTGTGTGTGTGTGTTTGTGTGTGTCTGATCATGTTTGTGGCTCAGTTGTTCAGCAGTGTCTTCGGGGTCGGACCCAGAACCGCCGAGAGCTGGTACTATAGAGGACTGCGGACGTTTGAACAGGTTCTGACTGAACCCAGTATCAGACTGAACCGCATGCAGACCGCAGGTAAACAATCACCCGTCACCGAGTCCAGATACACATTCTGATGCATTTCAGTATAGTCATTTATCATAAACAAATACATACAGTGCCCGCCACAATTATTGGCACCCCCTTCTAAAAATTCTCCTTTTTTTTAAACAACATAAAACCCAAATGCAAAAAAAGAGAAAAATCCAACCTTTCATTTAAGCGCAATACTTTGGTGGTTAAAAAAAAATCACATATTAAAAAATAAAAACTTGAAATCATGTGTCCCACAATTATTGACAATTCCTCTGAAAATTGAATTAAAATATATTTTTCTGTAGTTGCTAAAGTTGGTCAGGACATCTAGGAACTTTTAATTAGTAATTCATGACTTCCTGTTTCCCTGGGGTAGAAATATGACGTGACACAGAGGCCTAATTCTCTTACCTGTTTGTCAACATGGTAAAGACAAGAGAACACACCATTCAATAAAGCAGAAGTGTGTCGACCTTCATAACTCAGGCATTGGCCTTAACTTGCCGGTATCTACAGTCAGAGGAATCATTAAGAAGTTTAAAACAACGGGAACAGTGACGAACAATGCTGGAAGAGCTCCCATGTTTATCTTGCCACATCGCACAGTGAGGAGGATGGTAAGAGAAGTAAAACATTTTCCTAATCTCACTGTCACTGAATTGCATTAAAGAGTGGCAACTTAGGGGGACAAAGTCTCCAGAACAACCGTCAGACGCTCTCTACATGCCAACCAGCTGTTTGGGAGGATGCAAGGAAAAAACCTTTTCTCACGAACACTCTCAAACGGAAACGTCTGGAGTTTGCTAAATGGTACTGGGACTTGAACTGGGATCGTGTGCTTTGGTCAGATGAGACTAAGGTTGAGCTTTTTGGCAACAAACTCTCTAAGCGGGTCTGGCGTAAAACAAAAGATGAGTATGCTGAAAAGCACCTCATGTCCACCATGAAGAATGGTGGAGGATCTGTGGGCCTGTTTCTCTTCCAAACGCCCTGGGAAGCTTGTTAGGGTGCATGGCATTATGAACGCTTTGAACCACCAGGACATTTTAAATAAAAACCTGATGGGAAAATCTACACAAAAATGGTTCAGCAGTCACAAACTCAAGGTCCTCCCGTGCCATCTCAGTCCCCAGACCTCAACCCAATCCAAACCTGTGGGGCGAGCTAAAGAGGAGAGCGCATGAGAGAGGAGCGGGACACTGATGATCCCCAACGAATGGTCACAGATCCCTCTCTCTGTGTTCTGCAAGCTTGTGGATGTTATAGGAGGAGATTATGTCTTGTTGGCAAAAGGGGGTTGTACAAAATATTAACATTAAAATATATATGTTTTTAAATGATTATTTATTTATTTTAACCACCAAAGTAATGCACTTAAATTAAAGGTTGGACTTTTCTCTCTTTTTTTTTGCATTTGGGTTCTGTGTTGTTTAAAAAAAAGAGAGAGAATTTTTAGAAATCCACAACCACATCTTAAACGGGTGCCAATAATTGTGGAGGACACTGTACTTAGTATAATGGTTTTTTATACTTCACTCCTCACTCACTCACACGCACTCACTCCCTCACTTACACTTTTGCTCACTCACTCCCTCACGCCCTCACACTCTCACTCTCTCTCTCTCCCTCACACTCTTACTCGCTCACTCACACACACTCTTACTCACTCGCTCACACTTTTGCTCGCTCACTCACACACACTCTTACTCGCTCACTTACACTTTTGCTCCCTCACTACCTCAATCTCTCACTCTCTCTCTCTCACTCACTCACACACACTCTTACTCACTCACTTACACTTTTGCTCACTCACTCCCTCACGCCCTCACACTCTCACTCTCTCTCTCTCCCTCACACTCTTACTCGCTCACTCACACACACTCTTACTCACTCACTCGCTCACTTACACTTTTGCTCCCTCACTCTCTCATTCACTCTCACACTCTCACTCACTCCCTTACTCACTCGCTCACTCGCTCACTTACACTTTTACTCACTTACTCAGTCTTACTCACTCGCTCACTCGCTCACTTACACTTTTACTCCCTCACTCTCTCATTCACTCTCACACTCTCACTCACTCCCTCGCTCACACACACTCGTACTCGCTCACTTACACTTTTACTCACTCACACACTAACTCACTCACAGTCTTACTCACTCCAATTCACTCACACACTCACACACACTCATACTCACTCACTTGCTCACACTTTTACTCCCTCACACTCTCACTCACTCACTCACTCACTCACACTCTCTCACTCCCTCACTCACACACACTCGTACTCGCTCACTTACACTTTTACTCACTCACACACTCACACACTAATTCACTCACAGTCTTACTCACTCCAACTCACTCACTCACTCACACACTCACACACACTCATACTCACTCACTTGCTCACACTTTTACTCCCTCACACTCTCACACTCTCACTCACTCACACTCTCTCACTCCCTCACTCACACACACTCGTACTCGCTCACTTACACTTTTACTCACTCACACACTCACTCACTCACTCACTCACTCACTCACTCACACACTCACACTCACTTATTCACTTACACTCCAACTGTTTAAAAATACTAAATTGTTTAAAATGCTAAATCCACAATAAACTAGAATATTACTTAAAATAATCGCAGTACATATTGAATCGGCAGATATATTGACGTATATAGAAAATAGAATGTATAAATAGAAATCCCAGTCCTATATTTACTTGTTATTCTATAGTACGTCCAGGAATATGTTTTTACTATGCGCATAAATATTCATCAGAGTATCATACAAAACAATATACAAGGGTGAATCCAAGTTAATTGGACACTTTATGCCATTGAAACTGGGGAAAAGAGTCTCTGCTTTTCTACCCTTTATACTTTCACAGAACAGTCCTCATTTCTAGAAGTGTTTGAGTTTATTTACGCCAGACCTCCCTCTTTTTCACTGTAGACATGATGAATGTTCCTGCCAAACCACAGCCATCATTTGCTGGTCATTTTTATTCAGCCGGTGTGTGTCTGGCACCAAGGGCTGCTGAAATCACTCTGTTTACTGCATGTTTTCTGCTTGGGTTTTCACTGTCATGTCTAGGAGTTGTTGTGCGTTAAAACCTCCTGGAATATAAATATGCTTATCGATGAGTCCGGTTCCATGTGGAGCTTCACATACTGTATTAAAACCCTCCCGGGAGCCGAAGGACGTGGAGAAATGCAAGAGTTTTGGTGGTTATACATTCCCAGCTCATCAATCAGGCTGGGAAAAGGCCAGCTGTGTTCCCGCTGTCATCTCATCTATGAATTATGACATGATTTTACCGTTACCTTTTAAAGCGATTACCTTACCTGACCCGTTCACAGCACTGTTGTTTTATGGCCTTGAGTCCTGATATGGATTTATGATTGAGGGTTGTGTTGTTAATTACTGGTTGTTTAGGAAAATCTACTGTAAGAGGAAAATTTAATGAGGCAGAGATTGTTTCGCTACTATTTTTCAGTCGTCAGGCCTCGTAATTTCCCGCCGCTGTCTTCAGGCGCTCATTTACGACCTGCTGATCTATAAAACAACACGCCGGCTTCAAACAGTTATGCAGATTTGGTTTGGGAGATTTCCAGGCGGTGCAGGCGCGCTCTTGTTGAAGGTCTGGGTGTTGGTAGTGATTTCTCTGCCTCTATTTAGAAGTTCTGACTCTATGAAACTGAATGAAAGTAAGTGCAAAATTATAGAGTGTCATAAAAAAATCATGCTTTTCTGCAAAAGGGCTTTATCCATATGCAACAGGATCCACTCATGAAGCATTATTGAAATGGCACAACATATTAAAAAGTGTTGTCAGTTTCATTCAGCATGTATGCACTAAATTGATCAAAAGATGCAGTTTTTTATTATTCAACAAAAGATTTATATTTCAAATATATGTTGTTCTTTTGACTCATAAAACTTTAATCACAGGAATAAATGACACTATATTCACATAGAAAACTGATATAATATGACACTGTTTTACTGTATTTATCATCTAATAAATTCAGCTTTAATCACAGGAATAAATGACACTTTACTATATATTCACATAGAAAACAGCTGTTTTACATTGATATAATATTACACTGTTTTACTGTATTTATCATCTAATAAATTCAGCTTTAATCACAGGAATAAATGACACTTTACTATATATTCACATAGAAAACAGCTGTTTTACACTGATATAATGTTACACTGTTTTACTGTATTTAACATCTTATAAATTCAGCTTTAATCACAGGAATAAATGACACTTTACTATATATTCACATAGAAAACAGCTGTTTTACACTGATATAATATTACACTGTTTTACTGTATTTATCATCTAATAAATTCAGCTTTAATCACAGGAATAAATGACACTTTACTATATATTCACATAGAAAACAGCTGTTTTACACTGATATAATATTACACTGTTTTACTGTATTTAACATCTTATAAATTCAGCTTTAATCACAGGAATAAATGACACTTTACTATATATTCACATAGAAAACAGCTGTTTTACACTGATATAATATTACACTGTTTTACTGTATTTATCATCTTATAAATTCAGCTTTAATCACAGGAATAAATGACACTTTACTATATATTCACATAGAAAACAGCTGTTTTACACTGATATAATATTACACTGTTTTACTGTATTTATCATCTAATAAATTCAGCTTTAATCACAGGAATAAATGACACTTTACTATATATTCACATAGAAAACAGCTGTTTTACACTGATATAATATTACACTGTTTTACTGTATTTAACATCTTATAAATTCAGCTTTAATCACAGGAATAAATGACACTTTACTATATATTCACATAGAAAACAGCTGTTTTACACTGATATAATATTACACTGTTTTACTGTATTTATCATCTAATAAATTCAGCTTTAATCACAGGAATAAATGACACTTTACTATATATTCACATAGAAAACAGCTGTTTTACACTGATATAATATTACACTGTTTTACTGTATTTATCATCTAATAAATTCAGCTTTAATCACAGGAATAAATGACACTTTACTATATATTCACATAGAAAACATCTGTTTTACACTGATATAATATTACACTGTTTTACTGTATCTATCATCTAATAAATTCAGCTTTAATCACAGGAATAAATGACACCTTACTATATATTCACATAGAAAACAGCTGTTTTACACTGATATAATATTACACTGTTTTACTGTATTTAACATCTTATAAATTCAGCTTTAATCACAGGAATAAATGACACTTTACTATATATTCACATAGAAAACAGCTGTTTTACACTGATATAATATTACACTGTTTTACTGTATTTATCATCTAATAAATTCAGCTTTAATCACAGGAATAAATGACACTTTACTATATATTCACATAGAAAACAGCTGTTTTACACTGATATAATATTACACTGTTTTACTGTATTTATCATCTAATAAATTCAGCTTTAATCACAGGAATAAATGACACTTTACTATATATTCACATAGAAAACAGCTGTTTTACACTGATATAATATTACACTGTTTTACTGTATTTATCATCTAATAAATTCAGCTTTAATCACAGGAATAAATGACACTTTACTATATATTCACATAGAAAACAGCTGTTTTACACTGATATAATATTCCACTGTTTTACTGTATCATCTAATAAATTCAGCTTTAATCACAAGAATAAATGACACTTTACTATATATTCACATAGAAAACAGCTGTTTTACACTGATATAATATTACACTGTTTTACTGTATTTATCATCTAATAAATTCAGCTTTAATCACAGGAATAAATGACACTTTACTATATATTCACATAGAAAACAGCTGTTTTACACTGATATAATATTCCACTGTTTTACTGTATCATCTAATAAATTCAGCTTTAATCACAAGAATAAATGACACTTTACTATATATTCACATAGAAAACAGCTGTTTTATACTGATATAATATTACACTGTTTTACTGTATTTATCATCTAATAAATTCAGCTTTAATCACAGGAATAAATGACACTTTACTATATATTCACATAGAAAACAGCTGTTTTACACTGATATAATATTACACTGTTTTACTGTATTTATCATCTAATAAATTCAGCTTTTGAGACTCTTTCAAAACATTAAAAAATCTTGTCAATCTCAGACCTTGTAGAACATAAGTATAACTTTATTCTAACTTATAGCAAAGTATGAGATATTCCCATTTGTTAACACCGACTCTCTACACGATTTTGGGTGATGCATGTTTTACATTCACTTTTATACATTTGGCAGACGCTTTTATCCAGAGCGACTTTAAAGTGCACTCAAGTCTGTCACTCAAAGTGCTTTATCACTAAAAATCATTTTCTCTATGGAGAAAATTAATGTGGAATCGGTCGGCTGTGCTCTATTAAGTGTGACAGCAGCGCAGAGAAAGACTTTACAATGTTAGAAAGCAGATCAAACAAGTGAAGATGAAAACCAGGAAGGTTTGCTCTATATTGGTCTTTAACGCTCATGAAGAAGGTTTTTGGAGATGCACCATATTTTTTTTTTGTGCGTATGCTATTCTTTCAGGGAAATCCCATAGTTAATAATTATGGAGTGATTCATATATTCACTCATATATATTGAGTTTTGTGAGTAAAAGCAGGTTAACAGCACTGAGACGTGAGCGGGATCTCAAGAGGCTGAGAGCTCTTTAATTAATGCTTCTCAAGTGAGAGACACTCGTTGAACAAATAGAGAATGTGGTAATAAACACTTGATAGTGAAATTGTTGGACTGTGTTTTGGTGAGAGGAGCAGTGCTGAAACTGCATTATTAAATCACTTATAATAGTGCATAAGTGTCCAGAACAGCGTGAAAGTGCAGGCGTCACTTTTGTACACATTATTGAA
This sequence comes from Rhodeus uyekii, assembly GCA_037043235.1. Lineage (NCBI taxonomy): Eukaryota > Metazoa > Chordata > Actinopteri > Cypriniformes > Acheilognathidae > Rhodeus > Rhodeus uyekii. Next base: position 26,071 of record JAWRVZ010000257.1, on the reverse strand, counting down.
CTCTAATTTGAGAAATACCAATAATTAACAGTAAAGTTGTCATTGAACCATCACTGGTGATGCACTGTAAAAAATGAATAATGAGTCTTGTAATTTCCATTAAAAAAATTAAGGTGATCTGTAAAAATACTGAGTATATTTATAACATTTCACTAATAAAACCAAGAAATGCTTTTTCCTATTTTCAAGGAAACTTAAGCAGTTTTGAGGCTTGAATTGAGGAACTGATTAAACTGATAAAATGAACAAAAGAAGGCCATCCATTTATTTTAAGTAAATTATCTCAATTATGCGGTTTTCTTTAGAGACACCCTTGTTATTTCCCAGCATGCTTTGCAAATGGCTGGAAATGGAGAGCAAACATTGAAATTAAGTGTTATTTCATGTGTTTTTGAGGGGAAGGGAAACACCTGTTAATGTTTAACGATTCTGGTTTCATTTGTGTTTTAAATGTGAAAGTTTCTTTGTTTTTGAAGTTTTGATTATTACCATTATGCAGAAGAGTCGAGCTTAGGCTTAGCTTGTAGATTTGGCTGAAATTGAAGTTTTGATGAAGTGAATCATGTTGGTTTGGTCAATGATCAATAGCTTTGCTAATGTCAATGCAGTAAAATGTGTTTTTTTCTGCTTGTAACTTATAGTCGTTTAATTGGACAATGTGATTCAAAGTAAAAAATAAACAGGTATTTTCCATTTACTCTAAATTACACCGTTTTGAGTCACCTTAAAATAAAAAAAGCAAATTTCACTAAAAACATTGAGTTTGTTGTGCCATCATTTAAATAATTTAATACATTTTACATGACTTATTCAGGCAGATATCAAATCTCAAAAACTGCTCAAAAATATCATGTGTAATATTTTACCGTCATTTCTTTTTTAAAGTAAATAGCACATAACATTGTTTACAGTGTGGTGTATAACAGTCCAGAACAGCATGAAAGTGCAGTTTTGTAGACATTTTTTAACTCCCACACAATCTAATTTGTGAATTACCCTGTAACTTTCCTGTGTCTGAAACAGTAGAGAGCAGCGCTTGCAACATCAAGGTCATGGGTTCGATCCCCAGGGAAAGCAAGAACTGATTAGAATGTCAATGTGTTTCTTGAATGCGATGATAAAAGCAGATGATAAATGCAGGAATGTAAATGTAAACCATAAAGTTGCTATTCAACCTATTGCTAACAGTAAATGCGCTCTGGTCTCAGGGTTCTTGTTCTATGAGGACATCAGTAAGCCGCTGAGCAGGACCGAGGCCAGTGCACTGAAGATTATAGTGGAGGAAGCCGTGATCCGTGTCAACCCACACGCCACCGTCAACATTACCGGAGGATTCCGCAGGTAAACCCCAAAAAAGCCAATATTTGTGCCCGTTTATGTCAGTTCAGTGGTGTGCGATTGTGTCACACACAACACTTCTATCATGATGACTGAGAGTATTTCTGTCAACAATGTTGATATGTTTGGTCTTGGCAGAACCGTTTCTGTGTCTCAAACAGTAGAGAGCAGCGCTTGCAACATCAAGGTCATGGGTTTGATTCCCAGGGAAAGCAAGAACTGATTAGAATGTCAATGTGTTTCTTGAATGCGATGATAAAAGCAGCTGATAAATGCAGGAATGTGAATGTAAAATGTAAATAGATCTGGGTTCCAGAAAGCTGGTTATGTGACATAACCAGCTAACCCGGATAAGTAAGCGGATAACTCAACTTGGGGTTCCAAAACCGGATGCAACGTTCAGGGTATGTAAGTAGCAACTTACTCTGAACAAACCCTGATCTGCAGCAGCTTCTGTTTGAGGTGTTCAGCATATTTTCTCTGCTATAATGCATTTCAATTATAGAAAATCAGTCATTATACATTTCACCTGTCAAGCAGCGTTGAAGCAAAATTACTAAACGTATAATAAAAATAAACTTTTACAGCCATGTTAACTTTGTGTTAACAGCACAAACTGTTAATTAGTTTAAAAAGTCTTTCTCTTTATTATATACAATATAATAAACAATATGGTTCACAGTGATTAAAAGATTTTTAAGCTAAAAAACGGAAATATTATTACAAATCCACCCAATAGGTGGCGATATTCACCAAGTGTGTAACTCAACATTGAACGTAGTGTGGCGCACTTTCTTAACATCCGTTTCCATGGGGATTCGTGGCTCTGTTTGGAATGTGTTGTGTGTTAATCCTGAACAAACTCTGGATTTGATGAACTTACTCCCGGATGCATTTCTGGAACCAACATACCTTGAGTGAGCAAAGTTTGGGTTAATCAGGCAAGAGTTCAGGATATGTTTGACCGTAAGATAACCTGCTTTCTGGGAAAAAAAAAAGCAGGTCCCCCCCCCCCCCCCCCCATGCTGCTGCTGTACAATAAAGCAAAGATGAATTCCCTGTAGCAGATCTATACAGGTGGAGCTGGGGAGGAGGGAGGGTTTCTGAAAGCATGCTGCAACTGCTGAGCAGATATTTGATAGGCTGTGCAAAGCAGATTGAGTTAAGAAAATGTCAGCGTGTGCCAATAGCTCAGGTGATGCAATATGGTTGTATTTAACAATGAAATCTCCCCAAAATCCCTTAAACTTACACTGCTGGAGAACTCTGTATCTCTATCATGCAACTGCTTAGAAACTCTTCAGAAGAGCTTAGCAGCTAACCGCCTATAGCACACATGCCCTAAATAACCCTCAAACCTCAAGATGTTTAACACTTTAAGCCTTCATTCAATATTTGTCTTAATGATCCGCATGCATTTTGAAAGCGATGTATATATATTTTTTATACTTTAATGGAAGCATATGCACATACATAATAAAACCTCTTATTTTATTCATAAAAATAAATGACATTTTATACATTTCTCCTCCAAATGAGTCAGTAGTTGACAGTGTAGGACTGTAAAATGAGATCTCTTCTGAAACTCTAGGAGAGACACTAACATCTCTTTAGACGTGAACCGCGTGTGTGTGTCTGCGAGCTGCACACTTGTGTGTTAATATCCCTGAATTCCCTGCAGAATAAACCGCATATCGCATTTCTACCATGTAAATGTGAAAGGTGTTTGTTGTGTGTTGAGGGGTTTTTCGGTGAGCTCGTCTATGAGAAAATGTGACCAAGAGGTTACGAATCTTAATAGCATTCGGCAGACGGAAAATGCCAAACATCCTTATTCAATCACACAGTGTTTGCGAGCACGAATGGCTTTCTGATCAAGATCAGGGTGTTTTTCATCCTCTCTCTGTTGTGTTTGGTGCCGTTATAAAGTTTCGCTTTTATAGCTGGTTTTTATGTGAATTATTCAGAGGTGAGCTGTCTGTAAGCTGTCTTGTTTTGAGAATTATGGGAAAAGAGGCACTCGACTGCTTTAAAACCTCCACAGACTCGCCTCAAATCAGATGATCTACGACGACCAATCAAGCCCGCTTTCAGAGTTTGATTTAATGGAGTGCATGCTGTACAACAAACTGTGTTTTTGTGCTTTATACGGAGAGATGCCTTTAAGATGCATTGTTTCCTTTAGCTCAAACTGTAGAGAGCAGCGCTTGCAACATCAAGGTCATGGGTTCGATTCCCAGGGAAAGCAAGAACTGATTAGAATGTCAATGTTTTTTTTTAATGCAATGATAAAAGCAGCTGATAAATGCATTAAAGTGAATTTGATTCCTCAGGCCATGCATCTGATGCTGCATAATTTCCAGATTTATATTTTTGGAAAGTCTGATGAACACGATCAGTGCATGATTTCCAGCTGCTTTCATGTCTGTTTTGTTGTGATATTGTGTCGTCGTTCCCTAGATAACACAGTCCTGGCACTCAGATAAGTGAGTTAAAATGAAAACAGTGCTATCGCTGTGCACCTTGTCAGTAAACTGGTGTATCTTGTCAGTAGTGGTTTATTTCAGGCTGGCTTTTTCTATCTTATTTGCTTTATAAATCTTGCTGATGTGCTCTTGGCAGATGAGAGATATTATTAGCTCGGGTGAAACAGATGTCACAACTGCACGTCTCCTACACCACAGATGACAGATGCTGCACGAACGAGAACAAAAGCACACCTTTTTGAAGATGTGACAGTGTTTTATTGTAACTCGAGGAACTGGAGACGGGGAACGAACGCGTGTGGCGTGACTTCTGGAGACGTCACTGACTCTGTCGCAGGGCTGATGAAGTTAGATGGCTTTTATCTGTTAGCTGGTGCTGTTTTATCGGCTTCACGGTCAGTCAGACGCAAACTCAAATTGAAATGTGTGTTTGATTTATTATGTGAGCTTCACAGAGCCAACATATAGTGCTAGTGTACAAACTTGCCTCAGGCGTCTTTCGAAACTAAGAGCAAAATATCTGAATCCTCCTCGAGCGAGCAGACTCACCGCAGACCTCCAGCCTGTTCTGACTCTGGATGTTTTATCTCTATCTTACTGATCAGACTTGAAAATGTCTTGAAATATCCCCCCAAAAATCCCTCAGACTTACGTGGATAGAGTGTTCTGAGTCTGGCTCTCTGACTATGAATCGTTTCATGCTGTATTGTCATTTATTTTATATTATTTACACATTTTTAAAGCATTAACAGAGTTTTTCATACATTTAATGTTGTACTTTTTCTCTCCCCCCCCCCCAATAACCCTTTCCCCCAAATAATTAAACCTACATAAAATAAAATAAGACATCAATTGACGTATCATTTGGTGACAATTGATATTTCCTATAGATATGGGTTTTATACTTGCTGTGTGCCGATATTGGTGTTATTAACAGAGATTTTAAGGGATGGTTGTTGTTGTTGTTGTTGTTGCTTTAAAAACCTTTAGAAAACTTTAACTTTTTCTCACAATTGACTCTGCTGACTCTATCGACTGCAAATAGGTCTAGCTCAGTCATTTTTTGTCTGATTCCCATAAATCATATATCATTTTGAAGTTTTTTTTAATGGAGAATGTCAACATAACAATAATTCATTGTTGAAAATTTGCTCATTTTGCCAGGATAGGTCACACACACACGCACACGCACACACATACACACACACACATAGTGGTGGCAAAAGAGATGTTTGTCTGGAAAAAATAAGTATATATAAAGAATTAAATGCTCGGATTGTGTTGCTCGATAAAGCCATCACAATCCTTTGTGAAGCTGCTCTTTAAAATTGCACGTTAGCCACAGCATTCATCAGAAACTGACATTTGACATTGACAGAGGGTGTAATTGAGCGAGTATGTTGAATTCAGCGAGGTTTGGACTATAGAGCCATTAGTCATGGGGGCTTTATGAGTTTTCCTCACATGACATTTCTCTATATCTCAGGATGACTAATGTGAATGAGCATCAGTGTAACGGGATTACGACTGGGAAAAAACATCATGTTTACCTCCAGACAGTCTTCTAAAACTTTATGGCTCAAAATGCAAATCTTCTGCTCTGTCTAGGCTAATCTCTGTTGAAATCTGCTATTTGAACTCCAGCAAGCGCCATACGTTGGCCGTGACAGTTTTAGTGATGTCTGGATTTACCGTAAGAATATTTTCCGCTTTAACATCTACAGAGGATCAGGATATACACACTGTGACAGACTTCACAGTCTCCTCACACTGAGCCGAATACAGCAAGCCAACGAGAACGGTGCGATGCGGCTGAGAGTCTTCACTTCTGAGATGTTTGTTCAACTCCAGGTGAAGCGGCATGAATCATTCATTAAAGACCCACTGAAGTGCCTTGAAACGCGCAGCTTTATTCAAAGTTTAGACATAATTTCCACTGAAACAGGAAGACAGGGTGAGGCCTATCAAAAACCCTCTTTTAAAATAACCAATAGCCGTTGAGTTCGATAAAGCTGCAGTTTCCTCCTGATCTGTGGGCGTTTCTCCTCTGATCTCCTCCATCTCTCTCTGAAACACATGATTGTGTGCAGAACTCAAACGGGTGGATGTGTTTCTCCTCTAATCTCCTCCATCTCTCTCTGAAACACATGATTGTGTGCAGAACTCAAACGGGTGGATGTGTTTCTCCTCTAATCTCCTCCATCTCTCTCTGAAACACATGATTGTGTGCAGAACTCAAACGGGTGGATGTGTTTCTCCTCTAATCTCCTCCATCTCTCTATGAAACACATGATTGTGTGCAGAACTCAAACGGGTGGATGTGTTTCTCCTCTAATCTCCTCCATCTCTCTATGAAACACATGATTGTGTGCAGAACTCAAACGGGTGGATGTGTTTCTCCTCTAATCTCCTCCATCTCTCTATAAAACACATGATTGTGTGCAGAACTCAAACGGGTGGATGTGTTTCTCCTCTAATCTCCTCCATCTCTCTCTGAAACACATGATTGTGTGCAGAACTCAAACGGGTGGATGTGTTTCTCCTCTAATCTCCTCCATCTCTCTATGAAACACATGATTGTGAGCAGAACTCAAACGGGTGGATGTGTTTCTCCTCTAATCTCCTCCATCTCTCTCTGAAACACATGATTGTGAGCAGAACTCAAACGGGTGGATGTGTTTCTCCTCTAATCTCCTCCATCTCTCTCTGAAACACATGATTGTGTGCAGAACTCAAACGGGTGGATGTGTTTCTCCTCTAATCTCCTCCATCTCTCTCTGAAACACATGATTGTGTGCAGAACTCAAACGGGTGGATGTGTTTCTCCTCTAATCTCCTCCATCTCTCTCTGAAACACATGATTGTGTGCAGAACTCAAACGGGTGGATGTGTTTCTCCTCTAATCTCCTCCATCTCTCTCTGAAACACATGATTGTGTGCAGAACTCAAACGGGTGGATGTGTTTCTCCTCTAATCTCCTCCATCTCTCTCTGAAACACATGATTGTGTGCAGAACTCAAACGGGTGGATGTGTTTCTCCTCTGATCTCCTCCATCTCTCTCTGAAACACATGATTGTGTGCAGAACTCAAACGGGTGGATGTGTTTCTCCTCTAATCTCCTCCATCTCTCTCTGAAACACATGATTGTGTGCAGAACTCAAACGGGTGGATGTGTTTCTCCTCTAATCTCCTCCATCTCTCTCTGAAACACATGATTGTGTGCAGAACTCAAACGGGTGGATGTGTTTCTCCTCTAATCTCCTCCATCTCTCTCTAAAACACATGATTGTGTGCAGAACTCAAACGGGTGGATGTGTTTCTCCTCTAATCTCCTCCATCTCTCTCTGAAACACATGATTGTGTGCAGAACTCAAACGGGTGGATGTGTTTCTCCTCTAATCTCCTCCATCTCTCTCTGAAACACATGATTGTGTGCAGAACTCAAACGGGTGGATGTGTTTCTCCTCTGATCTCCTCCATCTCTCTCTGAAACACATGATTGTGAGCAGAACTCAAACGGGTGGATGTGTTTCTCCTCTAATCTCCTCCATCTCTCTCTGAAACACATGATTGTGTGCAGAACTCAAACGGGTGGATGTGTTTCTCCTCTAATCTCCTCCATCTCTCTCTGAAACACATGATTGTGTGCAGAACTCAAACGGGTGGATGTGTTTCTCCTCTAATCTCCTCCATCTCTCTGAAACACATGATTGTGTGCAGAACTCAAACGGGTGGATGTGTTTCTCCTCTGATCTCCTCCATCTCTCTCTGAAACACATGATTGTGTGCAGAACTCAAACGGGTGGATGTGTTTCTCCTCTAATCTCCTCCATCTCTCTCTGAAACACATGATTGTGAGCAGAACTCAAACGGGTGGATGTGTTTCTCCTCTAATCTCCTCCATCTCTCTCTGAAACACATGATTGTGTGCAGAACTCAAACGGGTGGATGTGTTTCTCCATCACATGATCTGCTCTGGTCTGTCATGTCTCTGGATCTGCGGTGCTTCACTGACACTAATGTCAATCCAGACTTCATTCCCCCAATCAAAGATATTCCCACTGTCTGAATCGCTCTATATAGTGACTATGAGCCGTTCATGTAGAAAACAGTGTGTGAACGAGTGACCGATTTCACCCGCAGCTTCAGCCTCTGTTTATAATAAAGGGGGCGGGGCTTCAGATTCTAGAGCGTTTGATTGACAGAAAATCTGATGAGAAACTGAATTGAATTTACTTTGAGTGAGTCATTGAATCATTCCCTCAAGAAATTTGCTCAGAAACCCTGATTCATCCAGTAATAAAACAAGTGATGTCTTTATGAGTGAGTCATTGAATCATTCAGTCAAGAGATTCGTTCAAAAACACTGATTCATCCAGTAATGAACAAGTGACGTCTTCGAGTGAGTCATTTAGTCATTCATTCAAGAGATTTGTTCAAAAACACTGATTCATCCAGTAATGAACAAGTGAAGCCTTTGAGTGAGTCATTGAATCATTCACTCAAGAGATTCGTTCAAAAACACTGATTCATCCAGTAATGAACAAGTGAAGCCTTTGAGTGAGTCATTGAATCATTCACTCAAGAGATTTGTTCAAAAACACTGATTCATCCAGTAATGAACAAGTGATGTCTTCGAGTGAGTCATTTAATCATTCATTCAAGAGATTTGTTCAAAAACACTGATTCATCCAGTAACGAAACACATTTCGTTATTTTGTTTAGATGTTTAGAATCGTGGGAGGATCAAGATCTCGGTTTGAAACTATAAAATACTGATTGTCAATTTATCCAAAATCATGCAGCTCAAGAAACACTCTGTGAACGTGTTTATTAAAGTAATGGTAAAACTACCAGCCTATTTTTGTGAATCGTTAATATGGTTTTGAAAAGGCCATGAATGAATTGTTTTGACCTCAGCTAATGATCTTGAGATGAGATTAATGAGACAAATGGACAAACGTTCCTCCAGACTCTTTCTGTAACCTGACTGAACGTGTCTGAGCTGATTGGAGGTGAAGTGAATTTATGCTGATAGTTTCTGCTGTTAGGATTGAACCGGCTGGATTGTGCCAGCGCAGCGAAACCAAAAGACAGACGGAAAACTCTCAACATGCCGGTTTCACTCTCGGCTAGAGAGGAAGATACAGCACAGCTCATTAGAAACGAGAAGGGAAGTGAATAACCGAGGCGTGACGCTCCACGAGACGCCTCTCTGATCAATTACAGGAGAAACGACTTTACTGTCCTTCCAGAGACTCCAAATGAATGTGTGCGATAACAAATGCTGGGAAATAAGACCTTATATGATATCGCAATGCTGGATTAAAAGTGCATTTTTACTAAATTCGCAAATTTGGGAAGAGTGTTTGCTTTTGCAGATAATGGAATATTATCATGGTGTTGCTATGCAGTTGCTAGGTTGTAATGTTAGATTATTATGGTGTTGCAATGCAGTTGCTAGGTTGTAATGTTAGATTATTATGGTGGTGCAATGCAGTTGCTAGGTTGTAATGTTAGATTATTATGGTGTTGCAATGCAGTTGCTAGGTTGTAATGTTAGATTATGATGGTGTTGCAATGCAGTTGCTAGGTTGTAATGTTAGATTATTATGGTGTTGCAATGCAGTTGCTAGGTTGTAATGTTAGATTATTATGGTGTTGCAATGCAGTTGCTAGGTTGTAATGTTAGATTATTATGGTGTTGCAATGCAGTTGCTAGGTTGTAATGTTAGATTATTATGGTGTTGCTATGCAGTTGCTAGGTTGTAATGTTAGATTATTATGGTGTTGCAATGCAGTTGCTAGGTTGTAATGTTAGATTATTATGGTGTTGCTATGCAGTTGCTAGGTTGTAATGTTAGATTATGATGGTGTTGCTATGCAGTTGCTAGGTTGTAATGTAAGATTATGATGGTGTTGCAATGCAGTTGCTAGGTTGTAATGTTAGATTATGATGGTGTTGCAATGCAGTTGCTAGGTTGTAATGTTAGATTATGATGGTGTTGCAATGCAGTTGCTAGGTTGTAATGTTAGATTATTATGGTGTTGCAATGCAGTTGCTAGGTTGTAATGTTAGATTATTATGGTGGTGCAATGCAGTTGCTAGGTTGTAATGTTAGATTATTATGGTGTTGCTATGCAGTTGCTAGGTTGTAATGTTAGATTATTATGGTGTTGCAATGCAGTTGCTAGTGTAACGGACTTGAATCGGTCTTCATCCAAAAACCACACGAACACTTGACTACAGATGGGTTTTTTTACAGAGCTCGACGAGAGAGAGCCATACAGTGCGCATCCTCCAGTCTCGCAGATAGACTGAGACTATTGGGTGACGCGCATATGGAAAACTCTGTGATTATTCCGCCAATATTCCTCCTCAACAATGTTCAAATAAAATAGTCCCACAAACAACACACTTGTCCACTATAAACAAAATAGAAAAACAACAAAATTTCGTGAAGTTCAATAATTCACACTAATTACAAAAATAAGAAATTAAAACAATTACTTTAAACAAAATAAAACTAATTTACACAATTATTGTAGAAAAAATTAGAACAAATAAATTAGTTTTTTTTTATCTTTTTTCACACCGGCTACATTCTCCCCCCTGAACTCCACAAATTTTGTCCATTACAGGGATAGGATACACTTAATCAGACCAACTATTATCCAGAATATTGTGCAACAAAATATGTTTCCCACTAGCAGGGAAAGTAGCTATAGCAGGTTGATCAGGCCTATTATAGTCACTCGCAAAAGGTGCCTTAAACACTCTTCAACAGATGAACTCATCTCTTGTCTGGAACAAATACATGCAGTAGTGTATTAACTCAAAGATGTTCAATTCTACAATTTAAACTAGAAACCAAAAATCCTCTCTTGTACAATACATTTTTATCTCAATAAAGATCTTACAACTTCACCAACCGGATTCAAAATTTTTATGGATTGAGTCATACTCTCGATCAATCTGTTAACTGGTTTCACTGTTCTACCTGCTCTGGTTCGAACTCTAGTTTCCTCTTTTCCAGGCGGTGGCTCAACAACTTTAGTAGGTGAAGCACAATGGTCTTCACTGAGAACTGTATCAAAAAGCGAACTACAGGAACCAAAATCAGGTCTTCCATCTGGACCACTTACGTTGCTGTTCTCCTTGACAGAGCCATCAATTGACACCAATTGTTCATGTTCCAACGACCCAGGGACTACATCCAGTGAATCAATACTATCAGATCTGCAAGATAATCCATGCTGAGAACCATCAGAAGCTACGGTATCTTCCACCCAACTCGCAACTCGCTCAGACGAAGAACACAACTCAGATGTAGGTTCACCAGCAATCATGGACACATCCCTACTGCTGATGACTGATTCACCATCATCCCCACATAAATCTGGTTCTTCCAACCCAAGTGGCAGGAAGTTCGCTTGTAACAGCAAATTGCGATGAACAGTTTTCTCCAAACCCGTTTTGGTGTTACGTATACGGTAAATATGGCACTGGGGGTTCACTGCCATCACTTTATATGGTGTGGACTCCCATTTGTCTGCCAATTTCCTTTTTCCCCGTTCAGTTTTGTTGGCCAGCAGAACCTGATCACCCAACTCAATGCTACAACCCTTCGTTCTTTTGTTGTACAATTCAGTTTGACGTTGTTGACTGGCATCAACATTCCCCTGAGCAACAGTCAGAGCTTCTTTCAAGTTGTCTCTCAGCCTTTTCACATACTTGTCGTAATCAACAACATCGCAGTCTCTCTCGACATTTGCAAACATCACATCAACTGGCAACTTTGGGATTCTGCCAAACATTAAGTAGAATGGGGCGTAACCAGTGGACTCATGGGCAGTACAATTATATGCAAAAGTCAGTGTCTGTAGCAACTGTGACCACTTTTCTTTGGACCTTGGCGGCAGTGCTCGGATCATGTTGCCCAATGTTCTATTGAAACGTTCAACGCTGCCATTCCCCATGGGATGGTAAGCAGTTGTTCTGGACTTTTTTACTCCAGCGACCTGTAACAATTCTCGGATCAGCTGGCTCTCAAAGTTTGCTCCTTGATCCGAGTGAATCCTATCAGGGAACCCATACACACAAAAATACCGGTCCCACAACTGTTGCGCTACCTGCTTTGCGGACTGGTTACGACACGGGAACGCGTGAGCCATTCGGGAAAAGTGATCAGTTACGACCAACACATCTACATTATGACCTTTTGAGCTTTCTGCGGTCCAAAAATCGATGCATACTAACTCCATTGGACTAGACGTTTTCACACTCTCTAACGGGGCCCTACCTTCAGGTTCGGGTGTTTTGCTGACGACGCAGCGCTTACAACATTTGACGTACCCACGAACATCACGCTCCAACCCGACCCAAAAGAATCTTTGTCTTGCCAGATACAGAGTTCTACTTTGACCCTGGTGCCCTGCTTCATCATGAACGCCTGTCATCACCTGTGTGACCAAAGAGGATGGAACTACATACTGTAAGCGTTTCTTTCCAGTCACGTTATCTTTGCTGGCACGATACAGGACACCATCTAGTATCTTCAACCTGTCCCACTGCTTTAATACTCTGAGCACCTTATATGTCTCACCAGCACGCTCACGACGCGTGGCTCTCTTGCCCCTCTGGATGTAAAAGAGGACCCTAGACAAACAAGGATCATTCTGTTGCCGGTCTCGAAGTTCTTCTAACGAGAAAACAGGTAGTGGGCATTGCCCAGCAGGCGACAACTGTTGTGTGTCTTGAGTGATACAAGAGATCGCTCTTGCTTCAACTCCTACTTCCCAGTCACTGTGACCCTCTAACACCGCAGAGACCTCAGCGCTGGACAGTAGACAATTGCTTGTTGCTTCCACACTCTGGATGCAAGCACTAAGTCTAAACGCATCCTGCACTGTGTCTTTCTCAAACTGCTCTGCTTCCTCAAGTAAAGAACCATAAGGCTCATTCAGGAGTCTCTGACTGACCCGGTTCTGAATAAAGGGTTGACGACTCAAAGCATCGGCCACTACATTCTTACTACCTGGTATGTATTTGATGCTAAACCGGTAGGGTGCCAATTTGGAAACCCATCTCTGCTCACACGCGTCGAGTTTAGGCTTCGTGAGGATGTAAGTTAACGGATTGTTGTCCGTCCATACAACGAACTCATGGCCTTTCAGCCAGTGGCTGAATTTGTCACAAACGGACCACTTTAACGCCAAAAACTCCAAACGGTGAGCGGGATATTTGGTCTGAGCACGTGAAAGGGATTTGCTAGCAAAAGCAATCGGCCGAGCTCTAGTCTCACCCTCTGAAACCTGAGACAACACAGCGCCCAACCCATCCATAGACGCATCAGTGGACAAAACAAACGGACGGCTAAAATCAGGATGTGATAATACCACCGAATTCATCAGAGCAGCTTTTAGCTGCTGGAAGGCACTACTGTGCTCCTCCTTCCAGTCACCAGGACTCAACTTCCTGAATGTTGCAGCACCCTTTCTCGAAGGCTTTTTGCCCCTTGTTGCAGCTGTCAAAGTAAACAGAGGTTTTGCGATGGTGGAGCAATTTTGGATAAACCTCTGATAATACAACACCATTCCTAGAAACGATTTAATCTTTCTTTGGGAGGGGGTCACCCTATCATCCATCATCAAATCACACTCCATCACCGCTTCAATAGCGCTGACCTTGTCTGGGTCAGTCGCTACTCCTGAACTATCAATGATGTGGCCCAAGAACCGCACACTCCGCTGGAGGAAATGGCACTTTTTAGGAGCCAACTTTAACCCGTGCTCTCTAAGCTTACTGAATACTGTCTCAAGTCTCTTGATGGCCTCACTCTCGTCTGGGGCGTACACAAGTAAGTCATCCAAATAGCAAAGCAACGTCAGGAAATTTTGATCGCCAAAGATGTTTGTCATTAAACGCATGAAACTGGCGGGACTATTGCACAACCCTTGCGGCAAACGGTTAAACTCATAAAGACCCATAGGTGTTGTGAAAGCCGTGAACTTTTTGTCATCCTCTGCCATTGCGATGTTATAAAAGCCAGAGGTAAGATCCATCACACTAAATATTGCGTTCCCACCCAGGGCCGCCAAGCAGTCTGCTTGATGAGGCAACGGGTGCGCATCCTTGATGGTCCTGGCATTAAGCCAGCGGTAATCGACACAAACGCGAAGATCACCACTTTTCTTCCATACCAGGACCAGCGGAGATGCCCACTCACTACAAGACTTACGGATAATCTCTTGCTCTTCCATTTCTGAGAGCACTTTTCTCAGTGTCTGGTACTGAGCCGGAGGAACACGTCGGTACGGGAGTCTGAATGGTCTGGCGTCCGACAGGTGGATCCTGTGGATGAACTCTTTGGCCTTACCACAATCTAGCTTGTGTTTAGAAAACACATCTTGATATTTCTGGACCAACTGCAAAATCTGGCTTTTCCAATACGGAGTTACTTCGCAAGAATCAATATCAAGATCCCCAAGACCAAGCTTCTGCAATGTGCTGCGAAAATCAGAGATAGGACTATCTGCATCTACACTACAGGAGACAGACTGACTCTGCACACTCAAGGTCTCTCCATCACCATGCTCAGATAGCGCACCCAGATCTTCAACAGCCAAAACAGGAGATACTTCTGCTATTTTAGCATTGCGCCTCAAAGTGATAGGCTCACTGGACGGGTTGATCACCTTAACCGGCACCCACCTGTCACCAGGCAATGTGGCTATAACACGCCCAACAAGAACACCTTTCTGATGGGGTTGCGCTTTTGATGGTTCGATTAGCACAGTGCTACCCACAGAAATAGTGGAACTTGTCGGGAGCCTACCCCACACAAGGTGCTCGCGTTGCGGTAAAAGTGTGACTGCTTGAGTGAGCTTAACAGTACCGACGACAGTTGGAATACTACTACCCTCCCATCTATTATGTCCAGACAGCATGCTCAAAAACTGTTGAATTTCTGGTTCTCTTGTAGAATTTGGCTGGTTCATGACACGCCAATAACTTTGCGACTGCTTGAGTTGACTGAGAACGAACTTGATTACATTGGTACCAACGATTAACTGATCTTTCTGTCCGGGTACAACCAAGGTAGGCACAATTACCGAATGTCCATACACACATATCTTTAGCTGGTGAATACACTTGGGCTTGACCCGAACACCTCCACAACCGACAAGCAAAACGTCGGCATGAGGCTGCTCAGACTCAAGTGTCCCGCATGCATCCAGCAGCCTTTGCTCAGTTTCTTCATTAATGGTACATGCCATAGAACCAGTGTCTAACAAGCCTTGGCAAGTGACCGTATCATTCACCAACACATCTGTATAAAACAAGCTGTCAGCTCTTTCCAATTTCGCAATGTTCTGGAAAATGACACTGCCACCTGATTCGGCCTGACAATGGCTACTATAGATGACCATAGGATCATCTTCACTGGTGAGGGGCTGACTTAAGACACCCACATGGTCCCCTCCTTGATGTGAGTGAACTAGTTTCCCTGATCGTCACCAGTCTGGGCCACAACTTGGCCAGCAGCCTTGTGACACTCCCTGCGTTGATGCCCAATTTCTAAGCAAGCAAGGCATCTTTTCTCTCTCATACAGTGAGAGCGGGTCGAGTGAGCTCTGTCTCCACAGACTCCACATGAAGAGGATCGATACCACTGTGACGTTCTAGGCCTTGACTCTGAAGCAGGTACGGTAGTACGCTCAAGCACCCTTTCTAACATTTTCAGCACACGCTCTAATGTACCCAGGTCTGTGGCTTCGCTTGTTTTAGAATGCTGAACGGCGGCACATGATGCGGAGTTAATGCCCATACCTTCATTCTCTCCCACTACTCGAGCACTAGCAGGGTTTTCAGCAACAACGGCCTGATTCACCGCAACCCTAGGAACAGACTGAACTGGCTTCCGAGGTCTATAGTCTCTCTCATACTCATCAATGGCCTCCTGGACCTCCCCAGCTGACCATTTGCTCATGGGCTTGGACCTAAAGACACTGGAAAGATCGGGATTAGGACAGTTCCTGATAAACATCAATGCAATCTCCGAACTCATATTTTCCATCTTTCCACCAGATCTTTGTAGACGAGCATCTGCTAGCTCAGCTGCCTCATTTAACCTGACCCAGTAGTCAACAGGGCGCTCATTAGGTTTTGGCTGTGTTGCATAGAAATCGGCTAACGGTTGGCACGAGCCAGGGCTTTCACTAAAATAACGCCGCAGAACCTCATATACTTCTTCACGACAGAATACTGTGGCTGGGCTACTTTTCAGTTTGACCTTGACAATACTCTTTGCTCTGCCACAAAGATGACTCAAAATCTCCTCTACACTGACGGCTTTGTCGCAACCCTTTTTGGACAAATATACCTCCATCTGTTCGATCCACTCAAGGATAGTGCACTTATCGCTACCATCCCCTCTAAACATTTGAGGTTCCTTTACTTCAGCTTTGACTACGAGATTCACTTTTGACAGATCAAGGCTCTGGGACAAAGGCAGCGTCACAGAAGGCTGTTGTTCAGTCAATGGAGTAAGACTAGGCAATGCTGATGTCTGACTGGTTAACAACCGTGTGGCAATGGAGTCACCTATCTGACTTCCAAGCTCACCAATGATGTCGCGTAGCTGCTGTGTAACACAACCATCGTTGGTAGGAGTGGAAGACAACGGGTTATGTGACTCATCACTACGAGGAGCATTAGAACCGGTTAACGAATCATAAACCAACACCCGCGGTTTACCAACTTTAGGCTCACCTACCCCCAATAAACCTCGACCCCTACCAATGTGTGGCGTCACCAGGTCGTCACTCCACCCCCCTTCGGCCATTGTACTAAGGAAATTTTCTATCAAGAAAATGTAAAAACAAATTTACACTGTAGTTATGTTCTGTTTCACAAGATAAAAATAACGAAACAATATAGAACTCAGTCCAATAAATACAAATGTAGTGTGTGAAACGAAAGTTCAAGTGCTGTCAATGTCCAGTCACTTCTACCCAAACGTCAATGATGAAGACTCTTCGGCTGATGGTTTCTGCGTTGTGATTTTCTATTCTCCATCCCCAGCGATCAGCTGCTGCAGATCTGGCGCATCCGGGTCACGGCACCAAATTATGTAACGGACTTGAATCGGTCTTCATCCAAAAACCACACGAACACTTGACTACAGATGGGTTTTTTTACAGAGCTCGACGAGAGAGAGCCATACAGTGCGCATCCTCCAGTCTCGCAGATAGTTTACACAATTATTGTAGAAAAAATTAGAACAAATAAATTAGTTTTTTTTTATCTTTTTTCACACCGGCTACACTAGGTTTTAATGTTAGATTATTATGGTGTTGCTATGCAGTTGCTAGGTTGTAATGTTAGATTATTATGGTGTTGCTATGCAGTTGCTAGGTTGTAATGTTAGATTATTATGGTGTTGCTATGCAGTTGCTAGGTTGTAATGTTAGATTATTATGGTGTTGCTATGCAGTTGCTAGGTTGTAATGTTAGATTATTATGGTGTTGCAATGCAGTTGCTAGGTTGTAATGTTAGATTATGATGGTGTTGCTATGCAGTTGCTAGGTTGTAATGTAAGATTATGATGGTGTTGCAATGCAGTTGCTAGGTTGTAATGTTAGATTATGATGGTGTTGCAATGCAGTTGCTAGGTTGTAATGTTAGATTATGATGGTGTTGCAATGCAGTTGCTAGGTTGTAATGTTAGATTATTATGGTGGTGCAATGCAGTTGCTAGGTTGTAATGTTAGATTATTATGGTGGTGCAATGCAGTTGCTAGGTTGTAATGTTAGATTATTATGGTGTTGCTATGCAGTTGCTAGGTTGTAATGTTAGATTATTATGGTGTTGCAATGCAGTTGCTAGGTTTTAATGTTAGATTATTATGGTGTTGCTATGCAGTTGCTAGGTTGTAATGTTAGATTATTATGGTGTTGCTATGCAGTTGCTAGGTTGTAATGTTAGATTATTATGGTGTTGCTATGCAGTTGCTAGGTTGTAATGTTAGATTATTATGGTGTTGCTATGCAGTTGCTAGGTTGTAATGTTAGATTATTATGGTGTTGCAATGCAGTTGCTAGGTTGTAATGTTAGATTATTATGGTGTTGCAATGCAGTTGCTAGGTTGTAATGTTAGATCATTATGGTGTTGCAATGCAGTTGCTAGGTTGTAATGTTAGATCATTATGGTGTTGCTATGCAGTTGCTAGGTTGTAATGGGAGATCATTATGGTGTTGCTATGCAGTTGCTAGGTTGTAATGGGAGATTATTATGGTGTTGCAATGCAGTTGCTAGATCATGTTTAGGTAGTTCTTACCGTGTCAAGTGAAAAGTGTCCAATAATTAGTATTTTTTTAGAACATCAGTGATAGTGATGCTTGACTTGGCAAACACTTCTAATAAGTGAATTGATTAATCAGATTTATTCCTGTATGTGTTTGACATCATCGTCTCTCTCATCCCTGTGAAAGCGACACAAGTCAGAAGGGTTTAATTTAGCATTTCAGCTCTTAAGCTCTTCTAAAGATGTGTGATGTCTGAGAAGCAGAATACCGTCTCCTAAACCGGGGGATTTCAGTATGACATCAAATAAATAGCTGTCATGTAATATCTAGTAAGCCAGAAATGATTTTTCAGGAAATCTCGGTGTGACGCGGCTCCAGTTCAGCTTTATAGGTTTGCACTTTCTGTGAGACTTAAAGTGTGCTTTAGTGCATATATTATACACTTTTCCTTAAAGGGATGGATCATCCAGAAATAAGCTTTCTGTCATCATTTGCTCAGAAGACTTTCTTTTCTTCTGCAGAACGGGACAAAGGTTCATGCAGCTTTTTTCCGTACAATGAAAGAGAATGGGGATCAAGAGTCAGAAATGACAAAAAAGTATCACAAATGTAGTTCAAACGCCTCTATATTTATGACGTTATATGAGCTTGTGCAAACGGTCACCAATGATATTTGATGTCAAACCTGGCAGAGCATCCGTGTGTGGATGTATGCAAGTGCAAATGAGATCTGAAGCACAAAGAGTTTTACTAACAACGTCTCAAATTCGCTCTGTTCTTCATAGAAAGTTTGTGTGAGTTTTGAAGAGCGATGATGTCAGTCGCCATTCGTTCTCACTGCGGAAACATTCTGCTACACATTTCGTGCAGGTTTGAACAACGACCGTGTTTGTTTTTTGGCTTAACTATTCATTTAAAGAGGACCTCATAAATGCAGAAATGTAAGCATAATAGTCAAAGCGACTTGTATTGCATTCAAGAAACACATTGACATTCAAATCAGTTCCTGCTTTTCCTGGGAATCGAACCCATGACCTTGTGTTGCGAGCACGCTCTCTACGATTTCATCTCTTCAGTGTGAGATGTTTCTGTTTGAGCAGGAAAAGCTCCAGTTCTTCTCTATATCAGTGTTTCTGAACTCCTGAAACGTCTTGAAACGAGTCTTGACTTTTTTTCGGGGAACAAACACTCACAATATTCCTCATAATACTTCCTGTACAGAATAAAGGGGAGGGGCTTGAGTGAGTGAGTCGTGACCTCAAATCCCACCGACCCCATAGGCGGAGTTTCACTTTTGTGCTTGGGGGGGCACCTACCAGGCCAGCAGACCAGGAGCTCAGATTTTTTTTTTATATCATATTTACATATCATTCATTCTACATATAAAATACATTTACAATGACTTTATACCAGTGCTTCTCAATTATTTTCTGTCACGCCCCCCTAGGATGAGGTTAACATTTTGCACCCCCCCTCCCCCCATTTTGGAACTTTCGCCTTATTGTTTCCATGGCAACGCGTCAAGCTTGTCACCTGACATACCAGTCACAAAAAGCGCTGTATAATAGATAATTCAAAATAGTCACAAACTTGACTCAACTTGTTGAAACCTAAAATAAATCTTATGTTGTTGAAAACGCTGAATTGTTGTGATAAATGACAAGCTCTTAGCGCATCTTTTTTTTGGATCAGTGCCAGATATCGCGTGAAAACACCTGTGAATTTAGTGGTTGATCACGTGACACCGGTGTGATCGTACACGTCAAATGATGAGGGGACGGTTATCTGAACTTCATATCTGCTGCTCTTGTTCAGTGCAAGAAAACCTACTCACTGGCAAAAAAAGCATGTACTCCAGGGTCACACTATTTGAGAACCACTGCTTTATAAATACAAAGAATAGCGAATAGAACAGACTCTTTATGGTTGCTGTTTTGTTTTGCATCGGCAGTGATGGGGTTAACACGGGGAGTTCAGAAGTGCGGCGAAAAACAGAGAGTGTGTTAGTCGGGTGCGCTTGTTACAGTGTGTTTTTCTTCGTTACGATTAAAGTTCATAAACAGATCCTCCCTTGACCTGTCATAGAACTACTTCAGACATCACAATATCTTACCTAATGCAGAAGAAGCCGCCTCTTTTTCCGACATGATTAGATGTCCACTGTCTTCTCTTCTGATAGATTTGACACTTTTAGTAGTGGATTTATTAAAAAAACGATGAATGGCCATTTTGTTTATTCAGCGCGTAAAACAGAACGAGAAGAGCGTCCACTCACGTACCGCGACACTTTGAGATTCGCAAATCGCGGGAGAATGTAATAAAGCTACAGTAATAAATAAAAAAAATACAGTAATTAAAAATTAATTAGCCATATTTTACGCATTCTATACACAGAACTAATAAGATAAGACAAATAAAACGAGAAAATATGAATTCTGTAATAACAAAAAAATATTCAAAGCACAAGGCAGGCATTCATTGGCTCTGGTCTGGGGGGGCAGTGCCCCACCCAGCCCCCCCCAAACTCCGCCTATGACCGACCCACCAGTTTTATATATAATATATATTCGTTTTTCAACTGTAGTCTTTAAAAAGGCATCTGAAATAATACACTAAATGCAGTGTAATGTTGTTAGAAATATAAATATTTCTATGCATATCAATACTGATTTATCTGAAATTCTTCCGAATGTCATTTCCCACAGAATAGATACACAACTCCAGCTGTTCTCTCTCTCTCTCTCTCTCTCTCTGACAGCGAGTGACACACAAGTCCTCCTCCTCTCACTCATTCCTTTCATTTACTCCAGATGAATATGGTTGCTGTCACTGAACTTGAGTTTCTGCGTGGGATTGCGTGTATTGCACACATTTCAACTCATTCCAGCAGATTTTGTGCTCACCCAAACTCCACATGCAAAGCCGCCTCTCAGCACCAAAATGAGTTTGTTTTCGTTTTGTTTTGTCTTCGTTGTAGCTTTCCAGTGTCTTTAACAGTAGAGAGCAGCGCTTGCAACATCAAGGTCATGGGTTCGATTCCCAGGGAAAGCAAGAACTGATTAGAATGTCAATGTGTTTCTTGAATGCAATGATAAAAGCAGCTGATAAATGCATGAGTGTGAATGTTGTAGAATCATTACTTATTAACTTCACATTATAATCAACATTCAAACAGGAAAAACAACAACAAAACAACAGCAAGATTGTAAAGGTCATAGCAGGTCGGCTTTGAATGCAAAACACATGCACACACACAGTGAGACATCAACATTAAAATCGCTCAATATAATCTGACCTCATGCACTTCCCACTGTGTCCTAACAGTCTGAAAGAATTAATATGGCTGTTAAAGCTCGTATTGTTTATTTAGCAGCAGGCTCATATATGCATCACTCAAGCGTGTTTTTCCGTTCAGAAACGAGTGCTAATGCCGCTCTGTGGATGAGCAGGAACTCCCACGCACTAGCGCTGAACTTTAGCACATTAGCAAGGCTTGTTGAGCTCTAAATGAACAGTGTCACATTTCTCGCCCACTCGATAAGCTCCTCTAAAATGACCCCGCGAGACCTGCTTTCTTCTCTCGGTTTCGCTCTGCTGCCATTAGCTATCGCGCGACAGACTTCAAGACGATTGTATTTACAAGACGAGCACTGCCATGATGACGGTATTAGTGGAGGATAATTTGGTATTGATCATGAAGTGCAATTGTGAATGTTGATGGTACAGTGTAGTTTGTTCACACTTGAGGAAGAGTGACAGACCTGCACAGAAACGACTCATTTCGCTGCTGAAATTACATAAATTTGTTTAGGCTTGGTGTTTATAATACATGTTGTTTATAATGAATGCCACAATAATTTGTGTGTTTTACGGGTATATATATATATATATATATATATATATATATATATATAATTTAAGTAGAATTAATCTAAATTAATAAAGCACATAAAGAAATCACCAAAACCTGAACTAAATTCAAACTAAAAATAGTTTTTAAAAAAGTATGAGAGAAAAAGTATGTACATATATAAATGATATTGGTATAGAAATAATAGTAAAAGAACACTGTGTGTGACATCTTTCAACAAACACAATGAAAGATAAACCTAAAGAGTAATAAATATAAAATCACTTAGAACATACAATTTAATTCTACCAAAACTGCTTTTTCAGGGTCATTTTGACCTGAAATGAATATAAAAATATATTAAAAAAGCAGGCGTTCGTTGGAGGACTTTTGTCGTACTTGAACAGGGAATGCACACGATTTTTTTATTTACTGCATTCGAGCCGTTTATGTGGTTAAAATAAAAAAAAGTAACAAATCCGTCCCTCGTGGATCAATTTGACCCCAATAAAAAGGAATGGAATATGGAGAATTATTACAGAAACAGAAAACACCCACATCTTGCACACACACCTACATACCACTTATTTTTTTTTTTTTTTAAATCAAATTAAAATCAGTCAGTCACGATGCAGAACACCGATACTGTGTAAGTGGTAAGATTTAAACACATTTACAATGCAATACAAGTTATTTATTTATTATTTACTCATAAAATGTAGTAATTTAAAGGTAAATTAGAATTAATAACAGCAAAAAAGTAAACATTTTGCACAAAAGTATTGTACTAAAAAATAGAAAAAATATTATCCAATGAAATGATATAAGCTTTCTGAAAAAAAAAAACCAGAGTATAATTTTAGGGCTTCAGGTCATTTACATTTATGCATTTGGCATGCAATGAATGCAATGTAAGTGACTTACATTGCATTCATGGAACACTTTGAATCAGTTCATGCTTTCCCTGGGATTGACCCCATGACCTTGATGTTGTAAACACCAGTGCTCTACTGGTTGAGCTACAGGAAAGCTGCATTTTGACGCTCTAAAGAAGGACTGAGGGAAGGTTTGAGGGAAGGATGAAGGTTAAAGTCAAGTTGGCTTAATTTCTAAAGCGCTTTATACCATACAGATTGTTTCAATGCAGCTTTACAGGGATCAACAGGAATATAATGATTCATTGAAGCAAAGAATTCAATTGAGCTGTAAAACGGGCATTAATCAGTTGAAATCAGCTGATTTCTGTTCAGTTCAGTATCATCATCATCATCCTGTTCGGTTCAGCTCACACCCAACAGTGTCAGCGCATTCAAATCAATAATATCGCTGAATATTAAGTGTCAGAGGAACTTCCCAGAGGACCTGAAGGCTGCCGGCAGGATCAAACGCTGCTTCTCCGGATCCAGGATTCATTTGTTCTCTCTTCTGTAACTTAAGCGTGACATGCTTGGCTTTGCATCTGACAGATCTCCATCAAAGCGGGAGAGCGGAGCTGGCGTGTGGTCCATCGGCGGGCTGGTTTGAAGAAGGTTTAGTTGCATCTTCTGAGGTCTGAAGTCTGGATCAGAAGCGAGCGACATACTGGCTCTGTGATCCGGTACAGCAGCGCGGCTCATCCTCTGTGAGCGGCTTCACCCTCAGCTCTTTCATTTCTGCTCGAAACACTGAGGCCAGATCCTGTGACATGAACGAACACGCGTCTTTACACGAACACTCTCCATTAACAGTCCTTCAGGAGTTTACCTCTGCCTGCTGATGTTTGCTGCTTTACACCTGCTGTTTGGGATCAGTAGGATGTTTTAATGCTTTTAAAAGAGTGTCTTGTGCTCATCAAAGTTGAATTTATGAGATGATAAATACAGTAAAACAGTGTAATATTATATCAGTGTAAAACAGCTGTTTTCTATGTGAATAAATAGTAAAGTGTGATTTATTCTTGTGATTAAAGCTGAATTTATTAGATGATAAATACAGTAAAACAGTGTAATATTATATCAGTGTAAAACAGCTGTTTTCTATGTGAATATATAGTAAAGTGTCATTTATTCCTGTGATTAAAGCTGAATTTATTAGATGATAAATACAGTAAAACAGTGTAATATTATATCAGTGTAAAACAGCTGTTTTCTGTGTGAATATATAGTAAAGTGTCATTTATTCCTGTGATTAAAGCTGAATTTATTACATGATAAATACAGTAAAACAGTGTAATATTATATCGGTGTAAAACAGCTGTTTTCTGTGTGAATATATAGTAAAGTGTCATTTATTCCTGTGATTAAAGCTGAATTTATTAGATGATAAATACAGTAAAACAGTGTAATATTATATCAGTGTAAAACAGCTGTTTTCTGTGTGAATATATAGTAAAGTGTCATTTATTCCTGTAATTAAAGCTGAATTTATTAGATGATAAATACAGTAAAACAGTGTAATATTATATCAGTGTAAAACAGCTGTTTTCTATGTGAATATATAGTAAAGTGTCATTTATTCCTGTGATTAAAGCTGAATTTATTAGATGATAAATACAGTAAAAGTGTAATATTATATCAGTGTAAAACGGCTGTTTTCTATGTGAATATATAGTAAAGTGTCATTTATTCCTGTGATTAAAGCTGAATTTATTAGATGATAAATACAGTAAAACAGTGTAATATTATATCAGTGTAAAACAGCTGTTTTCTATGTGAATATATAGTAAAGTGTCATTTATTCCTGTGATTAAAGCTGAATTTATTAGATGATAAATACAGTAAAACAGTGTAATATTATATCAGTGTAAAACGGCTGTTTTCTATGTGAATATATAGTAAAGTGTCATTTATTCCTGTGATTAAAGCTGAATTTATTAGATGATAAATACAGTAAAACAGTGTAATATTATATCAGTGTAAAACAGCTGTTTTCTATGTGAATATATAGTAAAGTGTCATTTATTCCTGTGATTAAAGCTGAATTTATTAGATGATAAATACAGTAAAACAGTGTAATATTATATCAGTGTAAAACAGCTGTTTTCTATGTGAATATATAGTAAAGTGTCATTTATTCCTGTGATTAAAGCTGAATTTTCAGCATCATTACTCCAGTCTTAAGTATCACTTGATCTTCACAAATCTTATAATAGGATGATTTGATGATCAACAAATATTTATGATTATTTATTTATGTTCTTTTATTTGTGGAAACGATCATACATTTGATTTTCAGGATTATTTGATGAATAGAAAGTTTGCAATAGAAATAGAATCTTTTGTAAAGTTACAAAAACGTCTTTTTTATCAACTTAATGCATACTTTGTGTATAAATGTATACATTGCACCAAAAACATAATTTAATTATATATTAATGCTGTCTTGCTCAGCAAGATTTCCAACTTTAGTATTTGATCTGAATGTGAAAACTGACAGTTCATGGGTTTTTACGTCATGCAATGTTTGCTTTGAATTATGAATTGCGTTCCATCACATTTCTGAATGCAGCATGTGTGAAATCATGCGTACGTTGTTCATGCACATGCTTTAATGACAACACTCATTCATGAGCATGAACATACTCTGTTTATGTGCGTTTTCTGTTGCTAACTACAACTTTGCAACATGCAAACATGAAAGTGCACAGGAGTTAAACACACTCAGTATTGAGTAAACACTTGAAATTATTTGATGAGAAACGTGAATTGAATGACGTGCATCAACACTGAGCTGAATAATGACACTATAATGCTTTTTCCATTATCATTCGAGCTTGGTTTGTGTCCTTGCTTCTGTTATTTCCCTGTTTTCTTCTGTGAAGCTGCTTTAAAACAATCTGTGCTACACATGACTTGACTTGAGACGGATTCTGCCAACTCAGCTGCCCATGTCGACAGCACGGGTTTTGCATCAGAGCCGCAGGTGTTGTGTATTATACGCCGTGCCGTAAATCTACGACTACCCTTGAAAAACAAGAGGCTCCGAGTTCAGTGCGTTTCCTCTCGTCGAAACGACGCCGCTCTAAATAATTCTCAAGCTGCATGAATTCTTAAAAGGTTGCTGTTCTTTTACTTTTTGTTTTGTATGAAAAGCAGCGTTTAATAG
>JAWRVZ010000256.1:0-48199 GCA_037043235.1 Rhodeus uyekii | reverse complement strand
ACATTAATAAAAAAACAACAACATAGATATAACATTTCTTACTCTATAAAATTTACATTAACAATTATTAATATAATACAACAGTGCATAAAGAATATACAGTACATATATATATATATATATATATATATAACACATTGACCGTTTTTGACTGCTGCACTGCTGTTTCCTGTCTGCTCGAGTGGATTGCGTTTGCGTTTGTACTGACATATAAACTTGATTTTTGTTTTAGATCTTAAACTCGACGCTCGTTTGTATTGCTAAATACAATATTAGATTATTTAATATATTGTAATCGTTAGCTTTAATCTAAGTCGCTAAACGCGTTAGCATTGTGCTATCTTACTGTCCGTGCATACAGCGTTTTTCTCGCTCGTGCCTTTTTTCCCGACTTCATCAAACAACTGGTCAACAAGTTGGATCAACAAACGCGGTGAGTCATGTCATCTTCTCTCAAAATTGTCACTTGCACTGCCTGCTTCATGCATAGTCTTTCTGTCTCTGTCAGCTGTGAAGGCTTCACATGTCATAAATGTAGGGACATAATTAGGCTGACAGAGAAGGTTTCAGAATTAGAGACACGCATCCAAACTTTAATCGAGGATAGTAAGAATGCAAGGGCTTTAGATACTACTTTGGATGCGACTAGCTTAGCAAACCCTGTACATTGTTCGGTTCCGGCTGTAGAGCCCGTGCAGCAGGGCAACTGGGTGACTGTGAGACGGCATAATCGCGGGTCAAAAAACCACTGTTCCATTCCGATCAGAACATCAAACAGGTTTTCCCCACTCAGTGACGCACCCACTGAGAAACCTGTTGAAAGTGCCCTAGTGATTGGCGATTCTATTACTCGGAATGTGAAAATAGAGACTCCAGCCACCATAGTCACATGTTTGCCGGGAGCCAGAGCGCCTGACGTCAAAGCAAATTTAAAAGTGCTGGCTAAGGCTAATCGTAAATATTCTAAGATTGTTATTCACGTCGGCGCTAATGATGTCCGACTTCGTCAGTCGGAGATCACTAAAAGTAATATTAAAGAGGTGTGTGAACTCGCAAGTACGATGTCAGGCACCGTAATTTGCTCTGGCCCTCTCCCTATGCGTAGGAGTGATGAGATGCTTAGCAGATTATCCTCACTCAATGGCTGGATGTCTAAGTGGTGCCCGCGGAATAATATAGGGTTTATAGACAATTGGAAAAGTTTTTGGGGCAGACCTGACCTGTTGAAAAGAGATGGTATTCATCCCACCTGGGATGGTGCCGCTCTTCTCTCTAATAATTTGGCATATAGTCTTAGAGCTAAACCTTGACTAACTGGGGTCCAGGTCAGGAAGCAGACAAACTGGCTAAACCGACCGTCTGCTAGCTGTCTCATGTCACAGAGGTCAGATAAATTCCAACACATAGAGACTCTTTCACCTAGATATCATTCTATAGAGATTGTGTCTGTTCCCCGAATTAGCAAATACAAAAATCTCTCAAAATCGTTTAAGAGTAAAAATTTAATTGATTTACAAACAGCTAAGAACGGATATAACACAAATGAACAAATAATAAAGCTTGGGTTACTGAATATACGATCCCTTTCCTCAAAAGCACTTATTGTAAATGTTATGATTACAGATCATAAACTAGATGTGCTGTGTTTGACAGAAACTTGGCTAAAACCAGACGATTATATTACTTTAAATGAGTCCACCCCTCAAGATTACTGTTATAAACATGAGCCTCGTCTGAAAGGTAAAGGAGGAGGTGTTGCTGTAATTTATAGTAACACGATCAGTACTGCTCAAAGGTCTAATTTGAAATATAATTCTTTTGAAGTGATGGTCCTCAATGTAAAATTATCTAGTGCAAGTAATAATTCCTGTTTAACTTTTGTGCTGGCTATTCTATACAGGCCACCAGGGCACCATACAGACTTTATCAAAGAATTTGCTGATTTTCTCTCAGGATTAGTAATGTCTGCAGATAAAGTCATAATCGTCGGTGATTTTAACATCCATGTAGACAATGAAAAAGACGCATTGGGATTGGCATTTAGAGACATTTTAAACTCTATTGGAGTTACACAACATGTATCAGGACCCACTCATTCTCGTAATCATACTTTAGATCTAATATTGTCATATGGGATCAATGTTGATACTGTTCAAATTCTGCAGCAGAGCGATGACATCTCAGATCATTACTTAGTTGCGTGTAGATTACCTTTAGCCAAAGTCGAAAAACTAACTCCCTGTTATAAATATAGTAGAACTATCACTCCTAACACAAAAGATAGCTTTATAAATAATCTTCCCGATCAGTTTCATCTACTTAACATCCCAGATAGCCTAGAAGAACTTGATGTTGCAACAGAAACTATAAACTCTCTCTTTTCCAGCACTTTAGACACTGTTGCTCCGTTACGCTTAAAGAAGATTAAAGAAATTAGTCCAACACCGTGGTACAACGAGCACACCCGGGCCCTCAAGAGAGCAGCCAGAAAAATGGAGCGGAGCTGGAAAAAAAACTAAGCTAGAGGTTTTTCGCATTTCATGGAAAGACAGCTCTATTGCATTCAGAAAGGCCTTAAGATCAGCTAGATCTACTTACTTTTCTACCCTCTTAGAAGAAAACA
This sequence comes from Rhodeus uyekii, assembly GCA_037043235.1. Lineage (NCBI taxonomy): Eukaryota > Metazoa > Chordata > Actinopteri > Cypriniformes > Acheilognathidae > Rhodeus > Rhodeus uyekii. The sequence goes on along the minus strand of JAWRVZ010000256.1, from coordinate 45,576 downwards.
AATACAACCCTAAGTATTTATTTGATACAGTGACTAAATTATCAAGAAATAAAGCCTCAACCCCAGATGCTTTAAATCAGCACAGCACTAATGACTTCATGGACTTCTTTACTTGCAAAATTAATAATATTAGAGAGAAAATAATAAACATGCAACAATCTACTACAATATTCCAAAATACAGTACATTTTAGTGTCCCTGAAGAAAAATTCCAATCCTTCATTGCTATTGGGGAGGAAGAATTGTCTAAACTCGTTAAATCATCAAAATCAACAACATGTATGCTAGACCCAATACCAACTAAGCTACTGAAAGAGATGCTTCCAGAAATCATAGATCCTATTCTTAATATAATTAATTCTTCTTTGTCATTAGGATACGTACCAAAAACCTTTAAGCTGGCTGTAATTAAACCGCTTATTAAAAAACCACAACTTGATCCTACAGAATTAGTTAATTACAGGCCGATATCGAATCTACCTTTCTTGTCAAAGATTCTAGAAAAGGCAATATCTTTACAACTATGTTCCTTTCTAGAAAGAAACAGCATCTACGAGGATTTCCAGTCAGGATTTAGACCATATCATAGTACTGAGACTGCTCTCATTAGAGTTACAAATGATTTGCTCTTATCATCCGATCGTGGTTGTATCTCTCTGTTAGTGTTACTGGACCTTAGTGCTGCATTTGATACAATTGACCACAAAATCCTTCTGAATAGACTTGAAAATTATGTTGGCATTAGTGGAGTTGCATTAGCCTGGTTCAAGTCATACTTATCTGAGCGTTATCAGTTTGTAGCAGTAAATGAGGAGATGTCATATCGGTCACGGGTTCAGTATGGAGTTCCTCAAGGTTCAGTACTAGGACCATTGCTTTTCACCCTGTACATGCTTCCTTTGGGTGCAGTTATTAGGAAGCATGGCATTAGCTTTCATTGTTACGCTGATGATACTCAGCTCTATATTTCTTCTCATCCTGATGAAACGAACAAATTCACTAAATTAACAGAATGCATAACCGATATAAAAAATTGGATGACTAATAACTTTTTACTGCTAAATTCTGAAAAAACAGAGATTCTAATTATTAGACCAAAAAGTTTGGCACATAATAATCTAGACTACTGCCTAACACTCGATGGCTGCTCTGTCAAGTCTTCGTCGTCAGTTAGAAACCTGGGTGTGCTCTTTGATACCAATCTTTCATTTGAAAGCCATGTTTCTAGCATCTGTAAAACGGCGTTCTTCCATCTTAAAAATATATCTAAATTACGACATATGCTATCTAAGACAAATGCGGAAAAGTTAGTTCATGCGTTCATGAGTTCAAGGCTAGATTATTGTAATGCTTTACTAGGTGGTTGCCCTGCACGCTTAATAAACAAATTCCAGCTGGTCCAAAATGCAGCAGCTCGAGTTCTTACTAGAACCAGGAAGTATGAGCATATTAGCCCAGTTCTGTCAAACCTGCACTGGCTTCCTATTAAACACCGAATACATTTTAAAATCTTGCTAATTACTTACAAAGCATTAAATGGTTTAGCTCCACAGTACTTGAGCGATCTCTTAACACATTATAGTCCTTCACGTCTATTGCGATCCCAAAATACTGACCAGCTTATAATACCTAGAATATCAAAGTCAACTGCTGGCGGGCGATCCTTTTCCTATTTAGCTCCTAAACTCTGGAACAGTCTTCCTATTACAGTTCGGGAAGCAGACACACTCTGTCAGTTTAAATGTAGACTAAAAACACATCTTTTCAACCTGGCATACACATAACACATTATACATACATTTTTAATCCAAATCATGTAAAATGATTGTTAGGCTGCATAATTTAGATAAGCCGGAACCAGGAACATTCCCATAACACCTGATGTACTCGATACATCAGAAGAAGAATGGCATCTACTAATATAGGTCTCTGTTTATTCCGAGGTTACCGTGGTCAGCTGGATCCGGGCCGTATCCAGATCAGATGAAGGACCTGGACACGAGCACAGCACTGCCCTGGGGTGTCTGCGGAGACCTTGACTCTCCTGGACCCTCCCCTGTGACGATCATGAACCCATCTCTAACCAGACCAAATTGGACTTCATATTGGACTTGAATTGTTGTATAATAATCATGTACTGTTTGGCTGTTGGCCAGAGGAGAACTGGTCCCCCGACTGAGCCTGGTTTCTCCCAAGGTTTTTTCTCCATTCTATTCTTCATTCGTTACGTCACCTGCCGGAGTTTTGGTTCCTTGCCGCTGTCGCCTATGGCTTGCTCAGTTGGGGAAACTTAACACTTAAAATTCATCAATTGTATTGATTCGCCTGCTCTTTTGGGGCTTCTGTTCAGCCAAACAAACTTTGTTTATATTGTTTTTCCTGTAAAGCTGCTTTGAAACAATCTACATTGTAAAAAGCGCTATATAAATAAAGGTGACTTGACTTGACTTGACATAGCATAAAACATCACTGACATATGTTACTTAAAGTGTTTACTATAATGTTACAACAGCAGCTATGTATAACCTTATTACAAATCACATCAAATAAAGATTAAATTGTTATTAGCACTGTACCACATGTGTATGGCGAAATACAGGCCGCACCACGTGCGTCGCATGATACTACACGTGCATCACACTCTCGCTCCCATGATATTGATAAGCTACACATTAATCGACAAACCAAAATAATATCTTCATTCTAACAAAACTATTTTAAACATACCTGTAACAAATAAAAGATGGACATCAGTGTAGATAAACAATCAGATGAAGTCTCTCTCTCTCTGGTGCACACTAAACATACAACAAAAACGACTAGTTCAAATAACATGAATAACTAGATAGAGGAAGTTTATGATATAAACTTCAGTTGGCTTGAGAAAGCCTAGCCTGAAAGTTAAATTTATTTGTAAAAGCTTAAAAAGTTTTGAAAGTTTACAGATGGATAGATGGAAAGAATTAGATCTTGAGCATATATACTCTTGTTAGTTATTGCCTTGCGTTGTTTCTAGGCAGTTACTAAGGTGTCGTTATGTTCTTTGATCATAATTTAATCTTTAATCAATTGATGATCAATTTTGCTAGCAAGATTTAATGTTAATTATCTTGTTGCTAGCAAGATTTAGTATGAATTCTGAAGTCATTAGCAACATTTAACATAAATAAGCATGTTGCTGGCAAGAATTTGCTGAATTAGCATATTGTTAGCAAGATTTATCGTTAATTAGCTTAAAAAGTTTTGAGAGTTTAAACTTAAAAATAAGTTATAATTATGCTTTTTGATCCCCAAAGTGTTGGAAAATTGTAATTAGTTTAAAAAAATGTTTACGGTTTAATTACATCCTTGGCTTTTAACGGTCAGTTTTCACTAATGCGAAAAATACTTTGTTTAATTTCTATTTTAAAGCTGTAATTAAGCATTATTAGTATAGGCTAATCACTTTCAAAAGAGACTGCAGTTACACTGCATGTATATGTAGCCTTTTATATATACTAAATAGATGTGTATGTATATATATATATATATATATATAATATGTATAGAGGTGTGTGTGTGTGTGTATATATATATATATATGATACTGTGAATAATACTTTGTTTTATTTCTATTTTAAAGCTGTAATTAAGCATTATTAATATAGGCTAATCACTTTCAAAAGAGACTGCAGTTACACCACAGTTACACTATATGTAGCCTTTTATATATACTAAATAGATGTGTGTATATATATATATATATATATATATATATATAAATGGTACTGTGATACTGTGAATAATACTTTGTTTTATTTCTATTTTAAAGATGTAATTAAGCATTATTTATGTAGTCTTACCACTTTCAAAACAGACAGCAGTTACACTGCATGTATATGGAGCCCTTTATATTTACAATATAGATGTAGATAGATATGCATGTATGTGTGTGAATAAATTTACGCGCTATAAATAAACGTAGGCGCTTTGGCGTGGACGCGCGAATGCGGGAGGACGCGCGTATATGGAGCCTCTAATACATACTTTTTAGATGTATATGTAAATTAGGGATGAGCGAGTACAGCATTATCTGTATCTGTATCTGTATCTGTTAACCATATGAATTATCTGTATCTGTATCTGTACTCGGACTGGGCGTGGCCTAACCCGGAAATGGGCGGGATTTAACCAGGAAGTGGGCGGGACTGTACCTACTATGTTGTTTTTAATCATGCAATTGATTTGGGTCGATTAGAAATTGTTATATTTATTGCTGATTAGAAAACTATTTACATGACAGCATCAGCATTGAGCTTCATATCAAAGGTTTTGATCACAAGAACAAACAAACTATATAAAATAAGTTTTGCAACAATGAATACAACACATGCGGTTGGAATTATGAAGAAAAATGTAATGAACAAGATTTTTCATTTAAACATAACTTTCTTTTTTTAACTTCTAATTTTTTATGATCAGTGTGATTTTTTTTTAATTTCCACGCCAGGTATGCGTGTGTGTGAGTGAGTGAGTAAGAGAGAGAGAGAGAGAAAGAGAGAGACTGTGTGTTCTATGGATCAAATAGTCTGACGTTGTTTTTAAAATCTGCATTTATTATGTATGAAATACAGCAAGAAAGTGTCAGACACTTAGTGCGTGAAGTTAAACACTCGTTAGAGCCAGCAGACGGTTAAAAAAAAAATCTCCGACAGGCAGAGACGCAACGACAGTCGCATACTACCGAGCAAACCCCACGTTTACCAGAACTATACTGGCTAATAAGCAAGTACTACAAACAAATTGAAATAAAAAACAAATCTAAAGCTGAAGAAACCCTAAACCATAGGTGTCAAACTCCCGGCCCGGCGTGTTATTATGTCCGGCCCGCGAGATCATTTTATTAATGGCCCGCGCTCCAGCTACCGCGCCGAACACTTCCTGTATTAATCAAGTCTAGCTTATGGCTTATGATGCTTCGCGCTCGCGCTACCACCCTGCCCTAAACGTTAACGGAAAAGACCCGCGAACCTGAGTGACCGAGAGAGAAAGACACCTGTTCTCGTCTCAGCGTTCTGTGTGAGAATGAGCAGGGCGGAGCAGCGGGACGAAGGAAATTTGCACGCAGACACTCAGCTGCCCAATGAGGATTTTTATTTAATCCGAGCACAGATAACGACTCGTTTTACTCGTATGATACTCGTACTCGGCAAAAGTGCATTATCCGTACCGGATACTCGTTTCAGCCGAGTATCCGGCTCAACTCTAATGTAAATCCTTCCTTCATGGGAAACAAACTTAAATATTAGTATTTTTAAAATAATTCCTGCTAAAGTACAATGAGGAGAGTAATGCAGTTTTTTCTAATCTCAAGCAGTTTTCAGATTGACTCGATCTGCCATGTCAGACTTCAGTTCAACACGGCAATTATAGCAGATAAAGGAATAAACGCAATGTAATATTTGTATAAAGCCTTCCTCCATGGGAAACAAAATAACTTAAATATTAGTATTTTTTAAATAATTCCTGCTCATGTAATGCAGCAGAGTAATGCAGTTTTTTTTAATCTCATGCAGTTTACAGTTTGAATCGATCTGCCATCGTTTTTGCATCCTTTTAAATACCTTATTTCATTTATTGTTTAAGTGTTCACAAAACATCGATCTATCAGCGAATCTGCTCAGGAAGCGCGTTTGAACTCGAGAACAGGAGTCAGACTTTAGTTAAAAGCAGATAAAAGAATTAACACAATGTAACTATATACTCAAGAATTAGTTATAAACTAGATAGAGGAAGTTTATGATATAAACTTCAGTTGGCTTGAGAAAGCCTAGCCTGAAAGTTTAAATTAGTTGTAAAAGCTTCAAGCTTGAAAAGTTTTGAGAGTTTGTCGCTAACAAGATTTATTTGGAGATTACTGATGATTCAGTTGGTCAGTGAGTGGCGCTGTTTCCCACACACAGAAGTAAGCAGCATTTTCTACAGTTATATTTGCAATCTTTGATGTTTGCCAGTATTTCATAGTTAGTATGTAAAATAGAGAGATTTAACTTACTAATTAAAGTTTAAAAAGTCTTTTTTCAGGATTTAAAAAAAAATGCATATCCATTGCAATGGACATTGGGTTCCAATGACTGCTACTCAATGCACATGCTGATTGAAATTTATTATATATCCTCTTGAGTCCCACAAGTTTGCCTGATGTGCATTTTGTAATTTTTCTTGCTATTTGAGATATGTAGGACCTAATAAATACAATACCCTCCCAAAAATGTGTACAGGTATTGTACAGATGTCTTCATGTGGTATCATAATGCTATTTTTTGTTATGGCCAGTAGGGTAATAATTATTCAAAATTCAAATCTCATTCTAAAATATGTCAAATTTTAATCCCAGTATTGTACATAAATACACTTGTTTCGTTCATATAATTTGAATATTTTATTCGAGGGAATACCTTGAATAGATTTTTTTACCTGGGTCAATTTTCTTTCAGGATCTGGGGTTTCAGATCTAAAAGTTTTTACTGAAATGTATTTATATACACTGAAAATATTTTTTTCATAATGACAGGGGTGTAATGTTGTGATGTCACCACAAGATGGGGTGGACACTCTATCCAATAGTGGCCAACAGCGCAAATATTGACAGAATTGACTATTATTGTGTCAAGACGCAAATATGTAATGTTCTCATATGAGATAAATACTACAGTTATCACAGTAATAATACATTTTTGAGAAAATGTCATATGCAGAATATACAATTATTTATTTAATGTGATTAGTGCAAAGTGCACTACTGCTCTGTGCCACTGGGGAATACCTTGAAAGATACACACAGGAAATGTGTGTGTGTGTAAAGTGACTGCACTGACTCTAATGCATTTTCTATTAGAGGTTTATTTTATTAAATGTGCAATTTGTAAAACAAAAACCTCAAAATTAAAGTTGAAATGTTATATTGTTCAAGTTCTTGACCTTGGGATTTTTTTATGTTTAATTTTTTTTTTATATTGGTTTATATTAGTTTGATATTCACAGCTGTTAAGACCAAATGTCCGCTGCAATTGACAACAAAAATTGCTATGAAGGAGTTATGATTTTTTTTTCTTACTCATTAATAGATGCCTAATTTAATGGGATATTTTTTTTTTTTTCAGAAACCTGGAACCTAATTCTGGTCTGAAGGAGATATATGTATATATAAAGTGTTTCTTCCTGTGAAATAAAATAACTTAAATATTAGTATTTTTTAAATCATTCCTGCCAAGTACAATGGGGAAAGTAATGCAGTTTTTTCTAATCTCAAGCAGTTTTCAGATTGAACCGATCTTAATTATCTTGTTGCTAGCAAGATTTAGAATGAATTCCGAAGTCATTAGCAACATTTAACATAAATAAGCATGTTGCTGGCAAGAATTCGCTGAATTAGCATATTGGTAGCAAGATTTATTGTTAATTAACAAGTTGCTATCAAAATTTAGCATGATCTAGCATGTCACTAGTGAGAATTTGCGTGATCTAGCATGTTGCTAGCAAGATTTAACGTTAATTAACAAGACGCTATTGACATTTAGTGTGAACTAACATCTCGCTAGTGAGATTTGTTAATTCGTAGGTCGCTTGTGAGATTTAACATGAGTTAACATGTCACTGACGAGAATGAATGTTATTTAACAAGTCACTAGTGAGATTTAATGTTTTAAAGAACACAAGAGTCAGTTGACGCAGAGACTGGAGGTTATTGATGATTCAGCTGAACAGTGAGTGGTCTGAAATATCAAAGAATAATAATGAATATTAAATATAAATCTAAAATAAACAACATTTACATTGGTAATAAACATGAGTAAATAATTAATTGATTACAGAAGTGTTGCAATACTTGGTTAGTGCACAAAATGGCATCTAGGGAACATACATGGAGTTTTTTCATCATGAGGGATCATCGGTGTTGTAACGAAATACCAAAAAATAAATAATGCTTTTTGATCCCCAAAGTGTTGAAAATTGCAATTAGTTTATAAAAATGTTTACGGTTTAATTACATCCTTGGCTTTTAACAGTCAGTTTTCACTAATGTGAATACTTTGTTTTATTTCTATTTTAAAGATGTAATTAAGCATTATTAATATAGTCTTACCACTTTCTAAACAGACTGCAGTTCCACTGCATATATATGGAGCCCTTTATACATTTATTTACTATATAAATGTGTGTATAGATAGATATGTATGTGTATATATATATATATATATATATGTATATGTATATATGTGTGTGTGTGTGTGTGTGTGTGTGTATAAAGCCTTTCTTCATGTGAAATAAAATAACTTAAATATTAGTATTTCTTAAATCATTCCTGCACAATTACAATGGGGATAGTAATGCTGTTTTTTCTAATCTCAAGCAGTTTTCAGATTGAATCGATCTGCCATGTCAGACTTCAGTTCAACACGGCAATTATAGCAGATAAAGGAATCAACGCAATGTAATATTTACTCAGGCATAAGTTATAAATAAACTGACGCGAGTGCGCGAGGACGCGCGTTTGAACTTCATTGAGAGTTGCCGTTTCCATAGTAATCTACTCAGCGCAGCGGGGGGAAGCCTTCACCGAGTAAACACGAATGAGAGTCACAATTTGGCCATATAAGTGCATAAATCTTCAAGCAAACACACTGCAGTGGTTACTTGATAATCGGAAACAATTTCCGTTTGATCATAAACTCTCTCACATAAATCTATTTTAGGAGATTATGATCTCTCTCTCCAGCAGTAATGGCGTCTTTGAAAAGTTTTGAGGCTTTGAATTGCAGCGCTCTGATTCGTTCAAACTTCAGTGCTCTCACTGACAGGGGTGTAATTTTGTGATATTATGTATGTAAAATAGAGAGATTTAACTTACTAATTAAAGTAAAAAATCGATTGTAGACCTGCAAGTTTTTTTTTCAGGATTTAAAAAAATAAAATGCATGCCCATTGGAATGGACATGTTCACACATACTGTATTGAAATGTATTATATATCAGGTGTAATGTTGTGATGTTACCAACAGATGGAGTGAACGCTCTATCTAAAATTCAGTTTTCACTTCATTAGTGAAAGTCTATGGAGATTTTATGACTTTAATCTTCAGTTTTATCAAAAATCATAAGTCTGATCAGTCTGAAAAGGGATAGCAACTCAAGTCAGAACAGGTCTGAAGTCTGAGCAGAGTTTAGTGGTTGTAGCTTTAAAGCTCTAGGAGGAGATGCTTTGAGAATTTTAGGTAAGAAGAATAATAATAATAATAATAATAATAATAATAATAAATATAGCTGCTAGCAGCCATCACGGGGCCAAGCGCAAGGAGGGCATTAAATGTCATGCCGACATGGCGGGCATCATCAGACCAACGGCAGTAAGAATCTAAAGACATTTCAATATGACTTAAGTCTAAATGGCTGAAAAACCAACAATACGGTCTTTAGCAATTCGATATAATGGTTTATCACATTCAACCAACAGGCAGCGCTGTAACCAAATTGTAGTGTCAATTCATGTGGTACATTGAGAGTGTGGTGACATTAACACATGCAAAGTTTGCTTTCAATTGGGTAAACCATTGCAGAGAGAGCACTAAAGTCATGTGTTTGTTAAACATAGCATCTTATAAGAAAAATCGAAATGGCAGATGCTCAAAATGGCCGATATGGGAATATTTGGTATCACAGGACTCGGCATGACCCACTGGATCTAAAGAGACCAGTTTCATGATTTTTGGCCAAAGGGTTCAGAAGTTATAAGCAAAAAAGTCAGTTTTTCATAACTCCTGACCACTAGGAGGCACAGCGCCAAAACTCTGCAGGTAGCCTCAGACCATGATTGACATAACACACACCTAGTTTGGTCAGAAAAGGCTAATGCATTGCGGAGATAAAGCCTCAATTTCATTTTGGCGACTTTTACCTCAGATTCTTTCGCGAGTTATTCGTAAACGGTTTGACGAATCAACTTTCTTTATATATCGTTTTGTCCACATTGTCTGGAGATGATGTGGTTTAATTTTCGTGAAAATCGGACGAACGGCCTAGGAGGAGTTCGAAAGAGTAGGTTTTTCAAAAAATTCAAAATGGCGGGAAAATTTTCATGACGGAAAATGACGTCATAGGGTGCAATCGAATCGTCTTGAGCCAAGGAATCAGTGGACAAAAGAATTTTGTTTCTAGGACATACGGTTCAAAAGTTATTTACGTAAACGTGAGTGCAACTTTGGACAGTTGGTGGCGCTTTAGAGATTGAGTTAGAGACTTCAATTTTGCTATGGTCAATGATTGGACTGTCCTTTATGAGTGTGCCAACTTTTTTTCATTTTCCCGCTTACGGTTCTATGGGCTGTCATAGACTTCAATGGCAGAAGAAAAAGAATAATAACTAGCAGCCATCACGGGGCCAAGCGCAAGGAGGGCATTATATGTCATGCCGACATGACTGGCATCATCAGACCAACGGCAGTAAAAATCTAAAGACATTTCAATATGACTTAAGTCTAAATGGCTGAAAAACCAACAATACGGTCTTTAGCAATTCGATTTAATGGTTTATCGCATTCAACCAACAGGCAGCGCTGTAACCAAATTGTAGTGTGTGGTACATTGAGAGTGTGGTGACATTGACACATGCAAAGTTTGCTTTCAATTGGGTAAACCATTCCTGACAGAGCACTAAAGTCAAGTGTTTGTTAAACATTGCATCTTATAAGAAAAATCGAAATGGCAGACGCTCAAAATGGCCGATATGGGAATATTTGGTATCACAGGACTCGGCATGACCCACTGGATCTAAAGAGACCAGTTTCATGATTTTTGGCCAAAGGGTTCAGAAGTTATAAGCAAAAAAGTCAGTTTTTGATAACTCCTGACCACTAGGGGGCACAGCGCCAAAACTCTGCAGGTAGCCTCAAACCATGATTGACATAACACACACCTAGTTTGGTCAGAAAAGGCTAATGCATTGGGGAGATAAAGCCTCAATTTCATTTTGGCGACTTTTACCTCAGATTCTTTCGCGAGTTATTCGTAAACGGTTTGTCGAATCAACTTTCTTTATATATCGTTATGTCCACATTGTCGGGAGATGATGTGGTTCAATTTTCGTGAACATCGGACGAACGGCCTAGGAGGAGTTCGACAAAGTAGGTTTTTCATAAAATTCAAAATGGCGGGAAAATTTTCATGACGGAAAATGACGTCATAGGGTGCAATCGAATCGTCTTGAGCCAAGGAATCAGTGGACAAAAGAATTCTGTTTCTAGGACATACGGTGCAAAAGTTATTTACGTAAACGTGAGTGCAACTTTGGACAGTTGGTGGCGCTAGAGAGATTGAGTTAGAGACTTCAATTTTGCTATGGTCAATGATTGGACTCTCCTTTATGAGTGTGCCAACTTTTTTTCATTTTCCCGCTTACGGTTCTATGGGCTGTCATAGACTTCAATGGCAGAAGAAGAATAATAATAATAATAATAATAAGAACCGGAACAAAAACAATAGGTGCCTCCGCACCTTCGGTGCTTGGCCCCTAAATATAGCTGCTAGCAGCCATCACGGGGCCAAGCGCAAGGAGGGCATTAAATGTCATGCCGACATGGCTGGCATCATCAGACCAACGGCAGTAAGAATCTAAAGACATTTCAATATGACTTAAGTCTAAATGGCTGAAAAATCAACAATACGGTCTTTAGTAATTCGATTTAATGGTTTATCACATTCAACCAACAGGCAGCGCTGTAACCAAATTGTAGTGTCAATTCATGTGGTACATTGAGAGTGTGGTGACATTGACACATGCAAAGTTTGCTTTCAATTGGGTAAACCATTGCTGACAGAGCACTAAAGTCATGTGTTTGTTAAACATAGCATCTTATAAGAAAAATCGAAATGGCAGACGCTCAAAATGGCCGATATGGGAAAATTTGGTATCACAGGACTCGGCATGACCCACTGGATCTAAAGAGACCAGTTTCATGATTTTTAGACAAAGCGTTCAGGAGTTATAATCAAAAATGTCAGTTTTTTTATATCTCCTGACCACTAGGGGGCAGAGCGCCAAAACTCTGCAGGTAGCCTCAGACCATGATTGACATAACACACACCTAGTTTGGTCAGAAAACGCTAATGCGTTGCGGAGATAAAGCCTCAATTTCAATTTTGCGACCATTACGTCGGATTCTTTCGCGAGTTATTCGTAAACGGTTTGACATATCAACTTTCTTTGGATAACTTTTTGTCATGATGGTCTGGAGATGATGTGGTTCAATTTTGGTGAAAATTGGACAAACGGTCTGGGAGGAGTTCGAAAAAGTAGGTTTTTAAAGAAAAATAACATGGCAAATCGGAGGTTTGGCCGAATATGACATATTTGGTATCTATGGTCTCGGCTTGACCCAATGAACACATTAAGACCATTTGTTTTACAATAGGTTAACGTCATCAAAAGTTATTAGCATATTTGTAAATTTGGTTATAACTTTTGACCACAAGGTGGCGCTGCCCCCAAACTTTTTGTGCCGTATCAAGGTTAGGTGCCGAAGACACATATTGAGTTTCGTAACGTTACGCCAATCCATTTGTTAAATATAGCAATTTATGACAATATTCAAAATGGCCGACGCTCTAAATGGCCGATATGGGAAAATTTGGTATCGCACGACTCGGCATGATGCACTGAATCTAACGAGACCAGTTTTATGATTTTTGGACAAAGCGTTCAGGAGTTGTAAGGAAAAATGTCACTTTTTCATATCTCCTGACCACTAGGGGGCACAGCGCCAAAACTCTGCAGGTAGCCTCAGACCATGATTGACATAACACACACCGAGTTTGGTCAGAAAACGCTAATGCGTTGTGGAGATAGAGCCTCAAGTTCATTTTTGCGATCATTACGTCGGATTCTTTCGTGAGTTATTCATAAACGGTTTGACATTTCAACTTTCTTTGGATAACTTTTTGTCACCATGGTCTGGAGATGATGTGGTTCAATTTTCGTGAAAATCGGACAAACGGCCTAGGAGGAGTTCGAAAAAGTAGGTTTTTCATAAAATTCAAAATGGCGGGAAAATATTCATGACGGAAAATGACGTCATAGGGTGCAATCGAATCGTCTTGAGCCAAGGAATCAGTTGACAAAAGAATTTTGTCTCTAGGACATACGGTTCAAAAGTTATTTACGTAAACGTGAGTGCAACTTTGGACAGTTGGTGGCGCTATAGAGATTGAGTTAGAGACTTCAATTTTGCTATGGTCAATGATTGGACTGTCCTTTATGAGTGTGCCAACTTTTTTTCATTTTCCCGTTTACGGTTCTATGGGCTGCCATAGACTCCCATGGCACAAGAAAAAGAATAATAAATATAGCTGCTAGCAGCCATCACGGGGCCAAGCGCAAGGAGGGCATTACATGTTATGCCGACATGGCTTGCATCATCAGACCAACGGCAGTAAGAATCTAAAGACATTTCAATATGACTTAAGTCTAAATGGCTGAAAAATCAACAATACGGTCTTTAGTATTTCGATTTAATGGTTTATCACATTCAACCAACAGGCAGCGCTGTAACCAAATTGTAGTGTCAATTCATGTGGTACATTGAGAGTGTGGTGACTGACACATGCAAAGTTTGCTTTCAATTGGGTAAACCATTGCTGACAGAGCACTAAAGTCATGTGTTTGTTAAACTTAGCATCTTATAAGAAAAATCGAAATGGCAGACGCTCAAAATGGCCGATATGGGAATATTTGGTATCACAGGACTCGGCATGACCCACTGGATCTAAAGAGACCAGTTTCATGTTTTTTGGCCAAAGGGTTCAGAAGTTATAAGCAAAAAAGTCAGTTTTTCATAACTCCTGACCACTAGGGGGCAGAGCGCCAAAACTCTGCAGGTAGCCTCAGACCATGATTGACATAACACACACCTAGTTTGGTCAGAAAAGACTAATGCATTGCGGAGATAAAGCCTCAGTTTCAATTTGGCGACTTTTACCTCGGATTCTTTCGCGAGTTATTCGTAAACGGTTTGTCGAATCAACTTTCTTTATATATCGTTTTGTCCACATTGTCGGGAGATGATGTGGTTCAATTTTCGTGAAGATCGGACGAACGGCCTAGGAGGAGTTCGACAAAGTAGGTTTTTCATAAAATTCAAAATGGCGGGAAAATTTTCATGACGGAAAATGACGTCATAGGGTGCAATCGAATCGTCTTGAGCCAAGGAATCAGTGGACAAAAGAATTTTGTTTCTAGGACATACGGTTCAAAAGTTATTTACGTAAACGTGAGTGCAACTTTGGACGGTTGGTGGCGCTATAGAGATTGAGTTAGAGACTTCAATTTTGCTATGGTCAATGATTGGACTCTCCTTTATGAGTGTGCCAACTTTTTTTCATTTTCCCGCTTACGGTTCTATGGGCTGTCATAGACTTCAATGGCAGAAGAAGAATAATAATAATAATAATAATAAGAACCGGAACAAAAACAATAGGTGCCTCCGCACCTTCGGTGCTTGGCCCCTAAATATAGCTGCTAGCAGCCATCACGGGGCCAAGCGCAAGGAGGGCATTACATGTTATGCCGACATGGCTTGCATCATCAGACCAACGGCAGTAAGAATCTAAAGACATTTCAATATGACTTAAGTCTAAATGGCTGAAAAATCAACAATACGGTCTTTAGTATTTCGATTTAATGGTTTATCACATTCAACCAACAGGCAGCGCTGTAACCAAATTGTAGTGTCAATTCATGTGGTACATTGAGAGTGTGGTGACTGACACATGCAAAGTTTGCTTTCAATTGGGTAAACCATTGCTGACAGAGCACTAAAGTCATGTGTTTGTTAAACTTAGCATCTTATAAGAAAAATCGAAATGGCAGACGCTCAAAATGGCCGATATGGGAATATTTGGTATCACAGGACTCGGCATGACCCACTGGATCTAAAGAGACCAGTTTCATGTTTTTTGGCCAAAGGGTTCAGAAGTTATAAGCAAAAAAGTCAGTTTTTCATAACTCCTGACCACTAGGGGGCAGAGCGCCAAAACTCTGCAGGTAGCCTCAGACCATGATTGACATAACACACACCTAGTTTGGTCAGAAAAGACTAATGCATTGCGGAGATAAAGCCTCAGTTTCAATTTGGCGACTTTTACCTCGGATTCTTTCGCGAGTTATTCGTAAACGGTTTGTCGAATCAACTTTCTTTATATATCGTTTTGTCCACATTGTCGGGAGATGATGTGGTTCAATTTTCGTGAAGATCGGACGAACGGCCTAGGAGGAGTTCGACAAAGTAGGTTTTTCATAAAATTCAAAATGGCGGGAAAATTTTCATGACGGAAAATGACGTCATAGGGTGCAATCGAATCGTCTTGAGCCAAGGAATCAGTGGACAAAAGAATTTTGTTTCTAGGACATACGGTTCAAAAGTTATTTACGTAAACGTGAGTGCAACTTTGGACGGTTGGTGGCGCTATAGAGATTGAGTTAGAGACTTCAATTTTGCTATGGTCAATGATTGGACTCTCCTTTATGAGTGTGCCAACTTTTTTTCATTTTCCCGCTTACGGTTCTATGGGCTGTCATAGACTTCAATGGCAGAAGAAGAATAATAATAATAAATAATGGTTTATCACGTTCGACCAACAGGCAGCGCTGTAACCAAATTGTAGTGTCAATTCATGTGGTACATTGGGTAAATTGGGTAAACCATGGCTGACAGAGCACTAAAGTCATGTGTTTGTTAAACATAGCATCTTATAAGAAAAATCGAAATGGCAGACGCTCAAAATGCCCGATATGGGAATATTTGCTATCACAGGACTCGGCATGACCCACTGGATCTAAAGAGACCAGTTTCATGATTTTTGGCCAAAGGGTTCAGAAGTTATAAGCAAAAAAGTCAGTTTTTGATAACTCCTGACCACTAGGGGGCACAGCGCCAAAACTCTGCAGGTAGCCTCAAACCATGATTGACATAACACACACCTAGTTTGGTCAGAAAAGGCTAATGCATTGGGGAGATAAAGCCTCAATTTCATTTTGGCGACTTTTACCTCAGATTCTTTCGCGAGTTATTCGTAAACGGTTTGACGAATCAACTTTCTTTATATATCGTTTTGTCCACATTGTCGGGAGATGATGTGGTTCAATTTTCGTGAACATCGGACGAACGGCCTAGGAGGAGTTCGACAAAGTAGGTTTTTCATAAAATTCAAAATGGCGGGAAAATCTTCATGACGGAAAATGACGTCATAGGGTGCAATCGAATCGTCTTGAGCCAAGGAATCAGTGGACAAAAGAATTTTGTTTCTAGGACATACGGTTCAAAAGTTATTTACGTAAACGTGAGTGCAACTTTGGACAGTTGGTGGCGCTAGAGAGATTGAGTTAGAGACTTCAATTTTGCTATGGTCAATGATTGGACTCTCCTTTATCAGTGTGCCAACTTTTTTTCATTTTCCCGCTTACGGTTCTATGGGCTGTCATAGACTTCAATGGCAGAAGAATAATAATAATAATAATAAATATAGCTGCTAGCAGCCATCACGGGGCCAAGCGCAAGGAGGGCATTAAATGTCATGCCGACATGGCTGGCAGCATCAGACCAACGGCAGTAAGCATCTAAAGACATTTCAATATGACTAAATGGCTGAAAAATCAACAATACGGTCTTTAGTAATTTGATTTAATGGTTTATCACATTCAACCAACAGGCAGCGCTGTAACCAAATTGTAGTGTCAATTCATGTGGTACATTGAGAGTGTGGTGACATTGACACATGCAAAGTTTGCTTTCAATTGGGTAAACCATTGCTGACAGAGCACTAAAGTCATGTGTTTGTTAAACATAGCATCTTATAAGAAAAATCGAAATGGCAGACGCTCAAAATGGCCGATATGGGAAAATTTGGTATCACAGGACTCGGCATGACCCACTGGATCTAAAGACAGCAGTTTCATGATTTTTAGACAAAGCGTTCAGGAGTTATAATCAAAAATGTCAGTTTTTTAATATCTCCTGACCACTAGGGGGCAGAGCGCCAAAACTCTGCAGGTAGCCTCAGACCATGATTGACATAACACACACCTAGTTTGGTCAGAAAACGCTAATGCGTTGCGGAGATAAAGCCTCAATTTCATTTTTGCGACCATTACGTCGGATTCTTTCGCGAGTTATTCGTAAACGGTTTGACATATCAACTTTCTTTGGATAACTTTTTGTCATGATGGTCTGGAGATGATGTGGTTTAATTTTGGTGAAAATTGGACAAACGGTCTGGGAGGAGTTCGAAAAAGTAGGTTTTTAAAAAAAAACAACATGGTGGACAAGAAGTTTGGCCGACTATGACAAATTTGGTATCTATGTTCTCGGTTTGACCCAAGGAACGTATAAAGATAATTTGTTTTGCCATAGGTTAACGCACTCAAAAGTTATTAGCATATTTGTAAATTTGGTTATAATTTTTTACCACAAGGGGGTGCTGCCTCGAAACTTTTTGAGTCGTATCAAGGTTAGGTGCCGAAGACACATATTGAGTTTCGTAACGATACGCCAATATCTTTGTTAAATATAGCAATTTATGACAATATTCAAAATGGCCGACGCTCAAAATGGCCGATATGGGAAAATTTGGTATCACACGACTCGGCATGATGCACTGAATCTAAAGAGACCAGTTTTATTATTTTTGGCCAAAGCGTTCAGAAGTTATAAGCAAATATTTAACTTTTTCATATCTCCTGACCACTAGGGGGCACAGCGCCAAAACTCTGCAGGTAGCCTCAGATCATGATTGACATAACACACACCTAGTTTGGTCAGAAAACGCTAATGCGTTGCGGAGATAAAGCCTCAATTTCATTTTTGCGAACATTACGTTGGATTCTTTCGCGAGTTATTCGTAAACGGTTTGACATATCAACTTTCTTTGGATAACTTTTTGTCCACATTGTCTGGAGATGATGTGGTTCAATTTTCGTTGAAATCGGAAAAACGGCCTAGGAGGAGTTCGAAAAAGTAGGTTTTTCATAAAATTCAAAATGGCGGGAAAAATTTCATGACGGAAAATGACGTCATAGGGTGCAATCGAATCGTCTTGAGCCAAGGAATCAGTGGACATAAGAATTTTGTTTCTAGGTCATACGGTTCAAAAGTTATTAGCATAAACGTTAGTTCAACTTTGGACAGTTGGTGGCGCTAGAGATATTGAGTTAGAGACTTCAATTTTGCTATGGTCAATGATTGGACTGTCCTTTATGAGTGTGCCAACTTTTTTTCATTTTCCCGCTTACGGTTCTATGGGCTGTCATAGACTCCCATGGCGGAAGAAGATGAAGAATAATAATAAGAACCGGAACAGAAACAATAGGTGCCTCCGCACCTTCGGTGCTTGGCCCCTAATAAGAACCGGAACAAAAACAATAGGTGCCTCCGCACCTTCGGTGCTTGGCCCCTAATAATAAGAACCGGAACAGAAACAATAGGTGCCTTCGCACCTTCGGTGCTTGGCCCCTAATAATAAGAACCGGAACAAAAACAATAGGTGCCTCCGCACCTTCGGTGCTTGGCCCCTAAATATAGCTGCTAGCAGCCATCACGGGGCCAAGCACAAGGAGGGCATTAAATGTCATGCCGACATGGCTGGCATCATCAGACCAACGGCAGTAGGAATCTAAAGACATTTCAATATGACTTAAGTCTAAATGGCTGAAAAATCAACAATACGGTCTTTAGTAATTCGATTTAATGGTTTATCACATTCAACCAACAGGCAGCACTGAAACCAAATTGTAGTGTCAATTCATGTGGTACATTGAGAGTGTGGTGACATTGACACATGCAAAGTTTGCTTTCAATTGGGTAAACCATTGCTGACAGAGCACTAAAGTCATGTGTTTGTTAAACATAGCATCTTATAAGAAAAATCGAAATGGCAGACGCTCAAAATGGCCGATATGGGAAAATTTGGTATCACAGGACTCTGCATGACCCACTGGATCTAAAGACAGCAGTTTCATGATTTTTAGACAAAGCGTTCAGGAGTTATAATCAAAAATGTCAGTTTTTTTATATCTCCTGACCACTAGGGGGCAGAACGCCAAAACTCTGCAGGTAGCCTCAGACCATGATTGACATAACACACACCTAGTTTGGTCAGAAAACACTAATGCGTTGCGGAGATAAAGCCTCAATTTCATTTTTGCGACCATTACGTCGGATTCTTTCGCGAGTTATTCGTAAACGGTTTGACATATCAACTTTCTTTGGATAACTTTTTGTCATGATGGTCTGGAGATGATGTGGTTTCATTTTGGTGAAAATTGGACAAACGGTCTGGGAGGAGTTCGAAAAAGTAGGTTTTTAAAGAAAAACAACATGGTGGACAAGAAGTTTGGCCGACTATGACAAATTTGGTATCTGTGTTCTTGGTTTGACCCAAGGAACGTATAAAGATAATTTGTTTTACCATAGGTTAACGCACTCAAAAGTTATTACCATATTTGTAAATTTGGTTATAATTTTTGACCACAAGGGGGTGCTGCCTCGAAACTTTTTGAGTCGTATCAAGGTTAGGTGCCGAAGACACATATTGAGTTTCGTAACGATACGCCAATATCTTTGTTAAATATAGCAATTTATGACAATATTCAAAATGGCCGACGCTCAAAATGGCCGATATGGGAAAATTTGGTATCGCACGACTCGGCATGATGCACTGAATCTAAAGAGACCAGTTTTATTATTTTTGGCCAAAGCGTTCAGAAGTTATAAGCAAATATTTAACTTTTTCATATCTCCTGACCACTAGGGGGCACAGCGCCAAAACTCTGCAGGTAGCCTCAGATCATGATTGACATAACACACACCTAGTTTGGTCAGAAAACGCTAATGTGTTGCGGAGATAAAGCATCAATTTCATTTTTGCGACCATTACGTCGGATTCTTTCGCGAGTTATTCGTAAACGGTTTGACATATCAACTTTCTTTGGATAACTTTTTGTCCACATGGTCTGGAGATGATGTGGTTCAATTTTCGTTGAAATCGGAAAAACGGTCTAGGAGGAGTTCGAAAAAGTAGGTTTTTCATAAAATTCAAAATGGCGGGAAAAATTTCATGACGGAAAATGACGTCATAAGGTGCAATCGAATCGTCTTGAGCCAAGGAATCAGTGGACATAAGAATTTTGTTTCTAGGTCATACGGTTCAAAAGTTATTAGCATAAACGTTAGTTCAACTTTGGACAGTTGGTGGCGCTAGAGATATTGAGTTAGAGACTTCAAATTTGTTATGGTCAATGATTGGACTGTCTTTAATGAGTGTGCCAACTTTCATCATTTTCCCGCATACGGTTCTATGGGCTGCCATAGACTTTCATGGCGGAAGAAGAAGAAGATGAAGAATAAATATAGCTGCTAGCAGCCATGAAATGGCAGACGCTCAAAATGGCCGATATGGGAATATTTGGTATCACAGGACTCGGCATGACCCACTGGATCTAAAGAGACCAGTTTCATGATTTTTGGCCAAAGGGTTCAGAAGTTATAAGCACAAAAGTCAGTTTTTCATAACTCCTGACCACTAGGGGGCACAGCGCCAAAACTCTGCAGGTAGCCTCAAACCATGATTGACATAACACACACCTAGTTTGGTCAGAAAAGGCTAATGCATTGGGGAGATAAAGCCTCAATTTCATTTTGGCGACTTTTACCTCAGATTCTTTCGCGAGTTATTCGTAAACGGTTTGACGAATCAACTTTCTTTATATATCGTTTTGTCCACATTGTCGGGAGATGATGTGGTTCAATTTTCGTGAACATCGGACGAACGGCCTAGGAGGAGTTCGACAAAGTAGGTTTTTCATAAAATTCAAAATGGCGGGAAAATTTTCATGACGGAAAATGACGTCATAGGGTGCAATCGAATCGTCTTGAGCCAAGGAATCAGTGGACAAAAGAATTTTGTTTCTAGGACATACGGTTCAAAAGTTATTTACGTAAACGTGAGTGCAACTTTGGACAGTTGGTGGCGCTAGAGAGATTGAGTTAGAGACTTCAATTTTGCTATGGTCAATGATTGGACTCTCCTTTATGAGTGTGCCAACTTTTTTTCATTTTCCCGCTTACGGTTCTATGGGCTGTCATAGACTTCAATGGCAGAAGAAGAATAATAATAATAAATATAGCTGCTAGCAGCCATCACGGGGCCAAGCGCAAGGAGGGCATTACATGTTATGCCGACATGGCTTGCATCATCAGACCAACGGCAGTAAGAATCTAAAGACATTTCAATATGACTTAAGTCTAAATGGCTGAAAAATCAACAATACGGTCTTTAGTATTTCGATTTAATGGTTTATCACATTCAACCAACAGGCAGCGCTGTAACCAAATTGTAGTGTCAATTCATGTGGTACATTGAGAGTGTGGTGACTGACACATGCAAAGTTTGCTTTCAATTGGGTAAACCATTGCTGACAGAGCACTAAAGTCATGTGTTTGTTAAACATAGCATCTTATAAGAAAAATCGAAATGGCAGACGCTCAAAATGGCCGATATGGGAATATTTGGTATCACAGGACTCGGCATGACCCACTGGATCTAAAGAGACCAGTTTCATGATTTTTGGCCAAAGGGTTCAGAAGTTATAAGCAAAAAAGTCAGTTTTTCATAACTCCTGACCACTAGGGGGCAGAGCGCCAAAACTCTGCAGGTAGCCTCAGACCATGATTGACATAACACACACCTAGTTTGGTCAGAAAAGGCTAATGCATTGCGGAGATAAAGCCTCAATTTCATTTTGGCGACTTTTACCTCAGATTCTTTCGCGAGTTATTCGTAAACGGTTTGACGAATCAACTTTCTTTATATATCGTTTTGTCCACATTGTCGGGAGATGATGTGGTTCAATTTTCGTGAACATCGGACGAACGGCCTAGGAGGAGTTCGACAAAGTAGGTTTTTCATAAAATTCAAAATGGCGGGAAAATTTTCATGACGGAAAATGACGTCATAGGGTGCAATCGAATCGTCTTGAGCCAAGGAATCAGTGGACAAAAGAATTTTGTTTCTAGGACATACGGTTCAAAAGTTATTTACGTAAACGTGAGTGCAACTTTGGACAGTTGGTGGCGCTAGAGAGATTGAGTTAGAGACTTCAATTTTGCTATGGTCAATGATTGGACTCTCCTTTATGAGTGTGCCAACTTTTTTTCATTTTCCCGCTTACGGTTCTATGGGCTGTCATAGACTTCAATGGCAGAAGAAGAATAATAATAATAAATATAGCTGCTAGCAGCCATCACGGGGCCAAGCGCAAGGAGGGCATTAAATGTCATGCCGACATGGCTGGCATCATCAGACCAACGGCAGTAAGAATCTAAAGACATTTCAATATGACTTGTCTAAATGGCTGAAAAATCAACAATACGGTCTTTAGTATTTCGATTTAATGGTTTATCACATTCAATCAACAGGCAGCGCTGTAACCAAATTGTAGTGTAAATTCATGTGGTACATTGAGAGTGTGGTGACATTGACACATGCAAAGTTTGCTTTCAATTGGGTAAACCATTGCTGACAGAGCACTAAAGTCATGTGTTTGTTAAACATAGCATCTTATAAGAAAAATTGAAATGGCAGACGCTCAAAATGGCCGATATGGGAAAATTTGGTATCACAGGACTCGGCATGACCCACTGGATCTAAAGACAGCAGTTTCATGATTTTTAGACAAAGCGTTCAGGAGTTATAATAAAAAATGTCAGTTTTTTAATATCTCCTGACCACTAGGGGGCAGAGCGCCAAAACTCTGCAGGTAGCCTCAGACCATGTTTGACATAACACACACCTAGTTTGGTCAGAAAACGCTAATGCATCGCGGAGATAAAGCCTCAATTTCATTTTTGTGACCATTACGTCGGATTCTTTCGCGAGTTATTCGTAAACGGTTTGACATATCAACTTTCTTTGGATAACTTTTTGTCACGATGGTCGGGAGATAATGTGGTTTAATTTTGGTGAAAATTGGACAAACGGTCTGGGAGGAGTTCGAAAAAGTAGGTTTTCAAAGAAAAACAACATGGTGGACAAGAAGTTTGGCCGACTATGACAAATTTGGTATCTGTGTTCTCGGTTTGACCCAAGGAACGTATAAAGATAATTTGTTTTACCATAGGTTAACGCACTCAAAAGTTATTAGCATATTTGTAAATTTGGTTATAATTTTTGACCACAAGGGGGTGCTGCCTCGAAACTTTTGGAGTCGTATCAAGGTTAGGTGCCGAAGACATATATTGAGTTTCGTAACGATACGTCAATATCTTTGTTAAATATAGCAATTTATGACAGTATTCAAAATGGCCGACGCTCAAAATGGCCGATATGGGAAAATTTGGTATCGCACGACTCGGCATGACGCACCGAATCTAAAGAGACCAGTTTTATTATTTTTGGCCAAAGCGTTCAGAAGTTATAAGCAAATATTTAACTTTTTCATATCTCCTGACCACTAGGGGGCACAGCGACAAAACTCTGCAGGTAGCCTCAGATCATAATTGACATAACACACACCTAGTTTGGTCAGAAAACGCTAATGCGTTGCGGAGATAAAGCCTAAATTTCATTTTTGCGACCATTACGTCAGATTCTTTCGCCAGTTATTCGTAAACGGTTTGACATATCAACTTTCTTTGGATAACTTTTTGTCCACATTGTCTGGAGATGATGTGGTTCAATTTTCGTTGAAATCGGAAAAACGGCCTAGGAGGAGTTCGACAAAGTAGGTTTTTCATAAAATTCAAAATGGCGGGAAGAATTTCATGACGGAAAATGACGTCATAGGGTGCAGTCGAATCGGCTTGAGCCAAGGAATCAGTGGACATAAGAATTTTGTTTCTAGGTCATACGGTTCAAAAGTTATTAGCATAAACGTTGGTTCAACTTTGGACAGTTGGTGGCGCTATAGAGATTGAGTTAGAGACTTCAATTTTGCTATGGTCAATGATTGGACTGTCCTTTATGAGTGTGCCAAATTTTTTTCATTTTCCCGCTTACGGTTCTATGGGCTGTCATAGACTTCAATGACGGAAGAAGAAGAAGAATAATAATAAAGAACCGGAACAAAAACAATAGGTGCCTCCGCACCTTCGGTGCTTGGCCCCTAAATATAGCTGCTAGCAGCCATCACGGGGCCAAGCGCAAGGAGGGCATTAAATGTCATGCCGACATGACTGGCATCATCAGACCAACGGCAGTAAGAATCTAAAGACATTTCAATATGACTTAAGTCTAAATGGCTGAAAAACCAACAATACGGTCTTTAGCAATTCGATTTAATGGTTTATCGCATTCAACCAACAGGCAGCGCTGTAACCAAATTGTAGTGTGTGGTACATTGAGAGTGTGGTGACATTGACACATGCAAAGTTTGCTTTCAATTGGGTAAACCATTGCTGACAGAGCACGTTATAAGCAAAAAAGTCAGTTTTTGATAACTCCTGACCACTAGGGGGCACAGCGCCAAAACTCTGCAGGTAGCCTCAAACCATGATTGACATAACACACACCTAGTTTGGTCAGAAAAGGCTAATGCATTGGGGAGATAAAGCCTCAATTTCATTTTGGCGACTTTTACCTCAGATTCTTTCGCGAGTTATTCGTAAACGGTTTGTCGAATCAACTTTCTTTATATATCGTTATGTCCACATTGTCGGGAGATGATGTGGTTCAATTTTCGTGAACATCGGACGAACGGCCTAGGAGGAGTTCGACAAAGTAGGTTTTTCATAAAATTCAAAATGGCGGGAAAATTTTCATGACGGAAAATGACGTCATAGGGTGCAATCGAATCGTCTTGAGCCAAGGAATCAGTGGACAAAAGAATTCTGTTTCTAGGACATACGGTGCAAAAGTTATTTACGTAAACGTGAGTGCAACTTTGGACAGTTGGTGGCGCTAGAGAGATTGAGTTAGAGACTTCAATTTTGCTATGGTCAATGATTGGACTCTCCTTTATGAGTGTGCCAACTTTTTTTCATTTTCCCGCTTACGGTTCTATGGGCTGTCATAGACTTCAATGGCAGAAGACGAATAATAATAATAATAATAATAAGAACCGGAACAAAAACAATAGGTGCCTCCGCACCTTCGGTGCTTGGCCCCTAATAATAATAAGAACCGGAACAAAAACAATAGGTGCCTCCGCACCTTCGGTGCTTGGCCCCTAATAATAAGAACCGGAACAAAAACAATAGGTGCCTCCGCACCTTCGGTGCTTGGCCCCCTAATAATAAGAACCGGAACAAAAACAATAGGTGCCTCCGCACCTTCGGTGCTTGGCCCCTAAATAGCTGCTAGCAGCCATCACGGGGCCAAGCGCAAGGAGGGCATTAAATGTCATGCCGACATGGCTGGCATCATCAGACCAATGGCAGTAAGAATCTAAAGACATTTCAATATGACTTAAGTCTAAATGGCTGAAAAATCAACAATACGGTCTTTAGTAATTCGATTTAATGGTTTATCACATTCAACCAGCAGGCAGCGCTGTAACCAAATTGTAGTGTCAATTCATGTGGTACATTGAGAGTGTGGTGACATTGACACATGCAAAGTTTGCTTTCAATTGGGTAAACCATTGCTGACAGAGCACTAAAGTCATGTGTTTGTTAAACATAGAATCTTATAAGAAAAATCGAAATGGCAGACGCTCAAAATGGCCGATATGGGAAAATTTGGTATCACAGGACTCGGCATGACCCATTGGATCTAAAGAGACCAGTTTCATGATTTTTGGCCAAAGGGTTCAGGAGTTATAAGCAAAAAAGTCAGTTTTTTAATATCTCCTGACCACTAGGGGGCAGAGCGCCAAAACTCTGCAGGTAGCCTCAAACCATGATTGACATAACACACACCTAGTTTGGTCAGAAAAGGCTAATGCATTGGGGAGATAAAGCCTCAATTTCATTTTGGCGACTTTTACCTCAGATTCTTTCACGAGTTATTCGTAAACGGTTTGACGAATCAACTTTGTTTATATATCGTTTTGTCAACATTGTCAGGAGATGATGTGGTTCAATTTTCGTGAACATCGGACGAACGGCCTAGGAGGAGTTCGACAAAGTAGGTTTTTCATAAAATTCAAAATGGCGGGAAAATTTTCATGACGGAAAATGACGTCATAGGGTGCAATCGAATCGTCTTGAGCCAAGGAATCAGTGGACAAAAGAATTTTGTTTCTAGGACATACGGTTCAAAAGTTATTTACGTAAACGTGAGTGCAACTTTGGACAGTTGGTGGCGGTAGAGAGATTGAGTTAGAGACTTCAATTTTGCTATGGTCAATGATTAGACTCTCCTTTATGAGTGTGCCAACTTTTTTTCATTTTCCCGCTTACGGTTCTATGGGCTGTCATAGACTTCAATGGCAGAAGAAGAATAATAATAATAATAATAATAAGAACCGGAACAAAAACAATAGGTGCCTCCGCACCTTCGGTGCTTGGCCCCTAATAATAAGAACCGGAACAAAAACAATAGGTGCCTCCGCACCTTCGGTGCTTGGCCCCTAAATATAGCTGCTAGCAGCCATCACGGGGCCAAGCGCAAGGAGGGCATTATATGTCATGCCGACATGACTGGCATCATCAGACCAACGGCAGTAAAAATCTAAAGACATTTCAATATGACTTAAGTCTAAATGGCTGAAAAACCAACAATACGGTCTTTAGCAATTCGATTTAATGGTTTATCGCATTCAACCAACAGGCAGCGCTGTAACCAAATTGTAGTGTGTGGTACATTGAGAGTGTGGTGACATTGACACATGCAAAGTTTGCTTTCAATTGGGTAAACCATTCCTGACAGAGCACTAAAGTCAAGTGTTTGTTAAACATTGCATCTTATAAGAAAAATCGAAATGGCAGACGCTCAAAATGGCCGATATGGGAATATTTGGTATCACAGGACTCGGCATGACCCACTGGATCTAAAGAGACCAGTTTCATGATTTTTGGCCAAAGGGTTCAGAAGTTATAAGCAAAAAAGTCAGTTTTTGATAACTCCTGACCACTAGGGGGCACAGCGCCAAAACTCTGCAGGTAGCCTCAAACCATGATTGACATAACACACACCTAGTTTGGTCAGAAAAGGCTAATGCATTGGGGAGATAAAGCCTCAATTTCATTTTGGCGACTTTTACCTCAGATTCTTTCGCGAGTTATTCGTAAACGGTTTGTCGAATCAACTTTCTTTATATATCGTTATGTCCACATTGTCGGGAGATGATGTGGTTCAATTTTCGTGAACATCGGACGAACGGCCTAGGAGGAGTTCGACAAAGTAGGTTTTTCATAAAATTCAAAATGGCGGGAAAATTTTCATGACGGAAAATGACGTCATAGGGTGCAATCGAATCGTCTTGAGCCAAGGAATCAGTGGACAAAAGAATTCTGTTTCTAGGACATACGGTGCAAAAGTTATTTACGTAAACGTGAGTGCAACTTTGGACAGTTGGTGGCGCTAGAGAGATTGAGTTAGAGACTTCAATTTTGCTATGGTCAATGATTGGACTCTCCTTTATGAGTGTGCCAACTTTTTTTCATTTTCCCGCTTACGGTTCTATGGGCTGTCATAGACTTCAATGGCAGAAGAAGAATAATAATAATAATAATAATAAGAACGGAACAAAAACAATAGGTGCCTCCGCACCTTCGGTGCTTGGCCCCTAAATATAGCTGCTAGCAGCCATCACGGGGCCAAGCGCAAGGAGGGCATTAAATGTCATGCCGACATGGCTGGCATCATCAGACCAACGGCAGTAAGAATCTAAAGACATTTCAATATGACTTAAGTCTAAATGGCTGAAAAATCAACAATACGGTCTTTAGTAATTCGATTTAATGGTTTATCACATTCAACCAACAGGCAGCGCTGTAACCAAATTGTAGTGTCAATTCATGTGGTACATTGGGTAAACCATTGCTGACAGAGCACTAAAGTCATGTTTGTTAAACATAGCATCTTATAAGAAAAATCGAAATGGCAGACGCTCAAAATGGCCGATATGGGAATATTTGGTATCACAGGACTCGGCATGACCCACTGGATCTAAAGAGACCAGTTTCATGATTTTTGGCCAAAGCATTCAGGAGTTATAATCAAAAATGACAGTTTTTCATAACACCTGACCACTAGGGGGCAGAGTGCCAAAACTCTGCAGGTAGCCTCAGACCATAATTGACATAACACACACCTAGTTTGGTCAGAAAAGGCAAATGCATTACGGAGATAAAGCCTCAATTTCATTTTAGCGACTATTACCTCAGATTCTTTTGTGAGTTTTTCGTAAATGGTTTGAGGAATCAACTTCCTTTATATATCGTTTTGTCCACATTGTCTGGAGATGATGTGGTTCAATTTTCGTGAAAATCGGACGAACGGCCTAGGAGGAGTTCGAAAAAGTAGGTTTTTCATAAAATTCAAAATGGCGGGAAAATTTTCATGACGGAAAATGACGTCATAGGGTGCAATCGAATCGTCTTGAGCCAAGGAATCAGTGGACAAAATAATTTTGTTTCTAGGACATACGGTTCAAAAGTTATTTACGTAAACGTGAGTGCAACTTTGGAGAGTTGGTGGCGCTATAGAGATTGAGTTAGAGACTTCAATTTTGCTATGGTCAATGATTGGACTGTCCTTTATGAGTGTGCCAACTTTTTTTCATTTTCCCGTTTACGGTTCTATGGGCTGCCATAGACTCCCATGGCACAAGAAAAAGAATAAATATAGCTGCAAGCAGCCATGACGGGGCCAAGCATTAGGAGGGCATTAAATGTTATGCCGACATGGCTGGCAGCATCAGACCAACAGCAGTAAGCATCTAAAGACATACCAATATGACTTCAGTCTAAATGGCTGAAAAATCATCAATACGGTCTTTAGCAATTCAATGTAATGGTTTATCACGTTCGATAACTCAGCGCTGTAACCAAACTGATGTGTCAAATCATGTGGTATATCCAGAGTGAGGTGACAATGACACATGCAAAGTTTGGTGTCAATAGGGTAAAGCATTGCTGACATCCAGCTTTAAAGTCATGTGTTTGTTAAGCATAGCATTTCATGACAAAATTCTAAATAGCTGACGCTGAAAATGGCCGATATGGGAAAATTTGGTATCGCACGACTCGGCATGATGCCCTGAATCTAAAGACAGCAGTTTCATGATTTTTGGACAAAGCATTCAGGAGTTATAATCAAAAATGTCAGTATTTTATATCTCCTGACCACTAGGGGGCAGAGCGCCAAAACTCTGCAGGTAGCCTCAGATCATGATTGACATGACACACAGAAAGTTTGGTCAGAATACGCTAATGCGTTGCGGAGATATAGCCTCGCTTTATTTGGTGGCCATTTGGTCAAATTTGTTCGCAATTTTATCGAAACCTGTTTGACGAATCAACTTTATTTTAATAACTTTTTGTCAGCATGGTCTGAAGATGTTATGATTCAATTTTGGTGAAAATTGGACAAACGGTGTGGGAGGAGTTCGAAAAAGTAGGTTTTTAAAGAAAAACAACATGGCGGACAGGAAGTTTGGCCGACTATGACAAATTTGGTATCTGTGTTCTCGGTTTGACCCAAGGAACGTATAAAGACAACTTATTTTACCATAGGTTAACGTGTTCAAAAGTTATTAGCATTTTTGCAAATTTGTTTATAACTTTTGACCACAAGGTGGCGCTGCCTCGAAACTTTTTGTGTTGTATCAGGCCCAGATGCCGAAGACACATATCGAGTTTCGTAACGATACACCAATGTGTTTGTTAAATATAGCAATTTATGACAAAATTCAAAATGGCCGACCCTCAAAATGGCCGATATGGGAAAATTTGGTATTGCACGACTCGGCATGATGCCCTGAATCTAACGAGACCAGTTTTATGATTTTTGATCGAAGCGTTCAGAAGTTATAAGCAAATATTTCACTTTTTCATATCTCCAGACCACTAGGGGGCAGAGCGCCAAATCTCCGCAGGTAGCCTCAGACCATCATTGCCATAACACACACCAAGTTTGGTCAGAATACGCTAATGCGTTGCAGAGATAAAGCCTCGCTTTCATTTCTGCGGCCATTTTGTCGAATTCATTCGCAAGTTATTCGTAAACGGTTTGACAAATAAACTTTCTTTTAATAACTTTTTGTACGCATAGTCTGGAGATGATGTGGTTCAATTTTCGTGAAAATCGGACAAACGGCCTAGGAGGAGTTCGAAAAAGTAGGTTTTTCGTAAAATTCAAAATGGCGGGAAAATTTTCATGACGGAAAATGACGTCATAGGGTGCAATCGAATCGTCTTGAGCCAAGGAATTAGTGGACGAAAGAATTTTGTTTCTAGGACATACGGTTCAAGAGTTATTTACGTAAACGTGAGTGCAACTTTGGACAGTTGGTGGCGCTAGAGACATTGAGTTAGAGACTTCAAATTTGCTATGGTCAATGATTGGCTTGTCCTCTATCAGTGTGCCAAATTTTATCATTTTCCCGCAAACGGTTCTATGGCCTTACATAGACTTCCATGGCGGAAGAAGAAGAAGAAGAAGAAGAAGAAGATGAATAATAATAATAAAGAACCGGAACAATTACAATAGGTGCCTCCGCACCTTCGGTGCTTGGCCCCTAATAATAATAAGAACCGGAACAAAAACAATAGGTGCCTCCGCACCTTCGGTGCTTGGCCCCTAAATAGCTGCTAGCAGCCATCACGGGGCCAAGCGCAAGGAGGGCATTAAATGTCATGCCGACATGGCTGGCATCATCAGACCAATGGCAGTAAGAATCTAAAGACATTTCAATATGACTTAAGTCTAAATGGCTGAAAAATCAACAATACGGTCTTTAGTAATTCGATTTAATGGTTTATCACATTCAACCAGCAGGCAGCGCTGTAACCAAATTGTAGTGTCAATTCATGTGGTACATTGAGAGTGTGGTGACATTGACACATGCAAAGTTTGCTTTCAATTGGGTAAACCATTGCTGACAGAGCACTAAAGTCATGTGTTTGTTAAACATAGAATCTTATAAGAAAAATCGAAATGGCAGACGCTCAAAATGGCCGATATGGGAAAATTTGGTATCACAGGACTCGGCATGACCCATTGGATCTAAAGAGACCAGTTTCATGATTTTTGGCCAAAGGGTTCAGGAGTTATAAGCAAAAAAGTCAGTTTTTTAATATCTCCTGACCACTAGGGGGCAGAGCGCCAAAACTCTGCAGGTAGCCTCAAACCATGATTGACATAACACACACCTAGTTTGGTCAGAAAAGGCTAATGCATTGGGGAGATAAAGCCTCAATTTCATTTTGGCGACTTTTACCTCAGATTCTTTCACGAGTTATTCGTAAACGGTTTGACGAATCAACTTTGTTTATATATCGTTTTGTCAACATTGTCAGGAGATGATGTGGTTCAATTTTCGTGAACATCGGACGAACGGCCTAGGAGGAGTTCGACAAAGTAGGTTTTTCATAAAATTCAAAATGGCGGGAAAATTTTCATGACGGAAAATGACGTCATAGGGTGCAATCGAATCGTCTTGAGCCAAGGAATCAGTGGACAAAAGAATTTTGTTTCTAGGACATACGGTTCAAAAGTTATTTACGTAAACGTGAGTGCAACTTTGGACAGTTGGTGGCGGTAGAGAGATTGAGTTAGAGACTTCAATTTTGCTATGGTCAATGATTAGACTCTCCTTTATGAGTGTGCCAACTTTTTTTCATTTTCCCGCTTACGGTTCTATGGGCTGTCATAGACTTCAATGGCAGAAGAAGAATAATAATAATAATAATAATAAGAACCGGAACAAAAACAATAGGTGCCTCCGCACCTTCGGTGCTTGGCCCCTAAATATAGCTGCTAGCAGCCATCACGGGGCCAAGCGCAAGGCAATATGACTTAAGTCTAAATGGCTGAAAAACCAACAATACGGTCTTTAGCAATTCGATTTAATGGTTTATCGCATTCAACCAACAGGCAGCGCTGTAACCAAATTGTAGTGTGTGGTACATTGAGAGTGTGGTGACATTGACACATGCAAAGTTTGCTTTCAATTGGGTAAACCATTGCTGACAGAGCACTAAAGTCAAGTGTTTGTTAAACATAGCATCTTATAAGAAAAATCGAAATGGCAGACGCTCAAAATGGCCGATATGGGAATATTTGGTATCACAGGACTCGGCATGACCCACTGGATCTAAAGAGACCAGTTTCATGATTTTTGGCCAAAGGGTTCAGAAGTTATAAGCAAAAAAGTCAGTTTTTGATAACTCCTGACCACTAGGGGGCACAGCGCCAAAACTCTGCAGGTAGCCTCAAACCATGATTGACATAACACACACCTAGTTTGGTCAGAAAAGGCTAATGCATTGGGGAGATAAAGCCTCAATTTCATTTTGGCGACTTTTACCTCAGATTCTTTCACGAGTTATTCGTAAACGGTTTGACGAATCAACTTTGTTTATATATCGTTTTGTCAACATTGTCAGGAGATGATGTGGTTCAATTTTCGTGAACATCGGACGAACGGCCTAGGAGGAGTTCGACAAAGTAGGTTTTTCATAAAATTCAAAATGGCGGGAAAATTTTCATGACGGAAAATGACGTCATAGGGTGCAATCGAATCGTCTTGAGCCAAGGAATCAGTGGACAAAAGAATTTTGTTTCTAGGACATACGGTTCAAAAGTTATTTACGTAAACGTGAGTGCAACTTTGGACAGTTGGTGGCGCTAGAGAGATTGAGTTAGAGACTTCAATTTTGCTATGGTCAATGATTGGACTGTCCTTTATGAGTGTGCCAACTTTTTTTCATTTTCCCGCTTACGGTTCTATGGGCTGTCATAGACTTCAATGGCAGAAGAAGAATAATAATAAATATAGCTGCAAGCAGCCATGACGGGGCCAAGCACAAAGAAGGCATTAAATGTCATGCCGACATGGCTGGCAGCATCAGACAAACGGCAGGAAGCATCTAAAGACATTTCGATAGGACTTCAGTCTAAATTGCTGAAAAATCATCAATACGGTCTTTAGTAATTCGATTTAACGGTTTATCACGTTTGACCAACAGGCAGCGCTGTAACCAAACTGATATGTCAAATCACGTGGTTTATCCAGAGTGAGGTGACAATGACACATGCAAAGTTTGGTGTCAATAGGGTAAAGCATTGCTGACATACTGCTTTAAAGTCATGTGTTTAAGCATAGCATTTCATGACAAAATTCTAAATAGCTGACGCTCAAAATGGCCGATATGAGAAAATTTGGTATCGCAGGACTCGGCATGATGCACTGAATCTAAAGACAGCAGTTTCATGTTTTTTGGACAAAGCATTCAAGAGTTATAATCAAAAATGTCAGATTTTCATATCTCCTGACCACTAGGGGGCAGAGCGCCAAAACTCTGCAGGTAGCCTCAGATCATGATTGACATGACACACAGAAAGTTTGGTAAGAATACGCTAATGCGTTGTGGAGATATAGCCTCGCTTTATTTGGTGGCCATTTGGTCAAATTCGTTCGCAATTTTATCGAAACCTGTTTGACGAATCAACTTTATTTTAATAACTTTTTGTCAGCATGGTCTGAAGATGTTATGATTCAATTTTGGTGAAAATTGGACAAACGGTGTGGGAGGAGTTCGAAAAAGTAGGTTTTTGAAGAAAAACAACATGGCGGACAGGAAGTTTGGCCGACTATGACAAATTTGGTATCTGTGTTCTCGGTTTGACCCAAGGAACGTATAAAGATAATTTGTTTTACCATAGGTTAATGTATTCAAAAGTTATTAGCATATTTGTAAATTTGGTTACAACTTTTGACCACAAGGTGGCGCTGCCTCAGAACTTTTTGTGTCCTATTAGGCCCAGGTCCCGAAGACACATATCGAGTTTCGTAACGATACGCCAATGTGTTTGTTAAATATAGCAATTTATGACAAAATTCAAAATGGCCGACCCTCAAAATGGCCGATATGGGAAAATTTGGTATCGCACGACTCGGCATGATGCACTGAATGTAACGAGACCAGTTTTATGATTTTTGGTCGAAGCGTTCAGAAGTTCTAAGAAAATATTTCACATTTTCATATCTCCAGACCACTAGGGGGCAGAGCGCCAAATCTCCGCAGGTAGCCTCAGACCATCATTGCCATAACACACACCAAGTTTGGTCAGAATACGCTAATGCGTTGCGGAGATATAGCCTCGCTTTTATTTCTGCTGCCATTTTGTCGAATTCTTTCGCAAGTTATTCGTAAACGGTTTGACAAATCAACTTTCTTTTAATAACTTTTTGTACACATAGTCTGGAGATGATGTGGTTCAATTTTCGTGAAAATCGGACAAACGGCCTAGGAGGAGTTCGAAAAAGTAGGTTTTTCTTAAAATTCAAAATGGCGGGAAAATTTTCATGACGGAAAATGACGTCATAGGGTGCATTCGAATCGTCTTGAGCCAAGGAATTAGTGGACGAAAGAATTTTGTTTCTAGGACATACGGTTCAAGAGTTATTTACGTAAACGTGAGTGCAAATTTGGACAGTTGGTGGCGCTAGAGACATTGAGTTAGAGACTTCAAATTTGCTCTGGTCAATGATTGGCTTGTCCTCTATCAGTGTGCCAAATTTTATCATTTTCCTGCAAACGGTTCTATGGCCTGCCATAGACTTCCATGGCGGAAGAAGAAGAAGAAGAAGAAGAAGAAGATGAATAATAATAATAAAGAACCGGAACGGAAACAATAGGTGCCTCCGCACCTTCGGTGCTTGGCCCCTAAATATAGCTGCTAGCAGCCATCACGGGGCCAAGCGCAAGGAGGGCATTAAATGTCATGCCGACATGGCTGGCATCATCAGACCAACGGCAGTAAGAATCTAAAGACATTTCAATATGACTTAAGTCTAAATGGCTGAAAAATCAACAATACGGTCTTTAGTAATTCGATTTAATGGTTTATCACATTCAACCAACAGGCAGCGCTGTAACCAAATTGTAGTGTCAATTCATGTGGTACATTGAGAGTGTGGTGACATTGACACATGCAAAGTTTGCTTTCAATTGGGGGGGCAGAGCACCAAAACTCTGCAGGTAGCCTCAGACCATGATTGACATAATACACACCTAGTTTGGTCAGAAAACGCTAATGCGTTGCGGAGATAAAGTCTCAATTTCATTTTTGCGACCATTACGTTGGATTCTTTCGCGAGTTATTCGTAAACGGTTTGACATATCAACTTTCTTTGGATAACTTTTTGTCATGATGGTCTGGAGATGATGTGGTTCAATTTTGGTGAAAATTGGACAAACGGTCTGGGAGGAGTTCGAAAAAGTAGGTTTTTAAAGAAAAATAACATGGCAAATCGGAGGTTTGGCCGAATATGACATATTTGGTATCTATGGTCTCGGCTTGACCCAATGAACACATTAAGACCATTTGTTTTACAATAGGTTAACGTCATCAAAAGTTATTAGCATATTTGTAAATTTGGTTATAACTTTTGACCACAAGGTGGCGCTGCCCCCAAACTTTTTGTGCCGTATTAAGGTTAGGTGCCGAAGACACATATTGAGTTTCGTAACGATACGCCAATCCATTTGTTAAATATAGCAATTTATGACAATATTCAAAATGGCCGACGCTCTAAATGGCCGATATGGGAAAATTTGGTATCGCACGACTCGGCATGATGCACTGAATCTAATGAGACCAGTTTTATGATTTTTGGACAAAGCGTTCAGGAGTTGTAAGGAAAAATGTCACTTTTTCATATCTCCTGACCACTAGGGGGCACAGCGCCAAAACTCTGCAGGTAGCCTCAGACCATGATTGACATAACACACACCGAGTTTGGTCAGAAAACGCTAATGCGTTGTGGAGATAGAGCCTCAAGTTCATTTTTGCGATCATTACGTCGGATTCTTTCGTAAGTTATTCATAAACGGTTTGACATTTCAACTTTCTTTGGATAACTTTTTGTCACCATGGTCTGGAGATGATGTGGTTCAATTTTCGTGAAAATCGGACAAACGGCCTAGGAGGAGTTCGAAAAAGTAGGTTTTTCATAAAATTCAAAATGGCGGGAAAATATTCATGACGGAAAATGACGTCATATGGTGCAATCGAATCGTCTTGAGCCAAGGAATCAGTTGACAAAAGAATTTTGTTTCTAGGACATACGGTTCAAAAGTTATTAACGTAAACGTGAGTGCAACTTTGGACAGTTGGTGGCGCTATAGAGATTGAGTTAGAGACTTCAATTTTGCTATGGTCAATGATTGGACTGTCCTTAATGAGTGTACCAACTTTTTTTCATTTTCCCGTTTACGGTTCTATGGGCTGCCATAGACTCCCATGGCACAAGAAAAAGAATAATAAATAGCTGCTAGCAGCCATCACGGGGCCAAGCGCAAGGAGGGCATTAAATGTCATGCCGACATGACTGGCATCATCAGACCAACGGCAGTAAGAATCTAAAGACATTTCAATATGACTTAAGTCTAAATGGCTGAAAAACCAACAATACGGTCTTTAGCAATTCGATTTAATGGTTTATCGCATTCAACCAACAGGCAGCGCTGTAACCAAATTGTAGTGTGTGGTACATTGAGAGTGTGGTGACATTGACACATGCAAAGTTTGCTTTCAATTGGGTAAACCATTGCTGACAGCACTAAAGTCATGTGTTTGTTAAACATAGCATCTTATAAGAAAAATCGAAATGGCAGATGCTCAAAATGGCCGATATGGGAAAATGTGGTATCACAGGACTCGGCATGACCAACTGGATCTAAAGACAGCAGTTTCATGATTTTTAGACAAAGCGTTCAGGAGTTATAATCAAAAATGTCAGTTTTTTAATATCTCCTGACCACTAGGGGGCAGAGCGCCAAAACTCTGCAGGTAGCCTCAGACCATGATTGACATAACACACACCTAGTTTGGTCAGAAAAGGCTAATGCATTGGGGAGATAAAGCCTCAATTTCATTTTGGCGACTTTTACCTCAGATTCTTTCACGAGTTATTCGTAAACGGTTTGACGAATCAACTTTGTTTATATATCGTTTTGTCAACATTGTCAGGAGATGATG
The DNA here is from genome assembly GCA_037043235.1 of Rhodeus uyekii. Taxonomy (NCBI): domain Eukaryota; kingdom Metazoa; phylum Chordata; class Actinopteri; order Cypriniformes; family Acheilognathidae; genus Rhodeus; species Rhodeus uyekii. The sequence goes on along the minus strand of JAWRVZ010000256.1, from coordinate 8,404 downwards.
TGGTTCAATTTTCGTGAACATCGGACGAACGGCCTAGGAGGAGTTCGACAAAGTAGGTTTTTCATAAAATTCAAAATGGCGGGAAAATTTTCATGACGGAAAATGACGTCATAGGGTGCAATCGAATCGTCTTGAGCCAAGGAATCAGTGGACAAAAGAATTTTGTTTCTAGGACATACGGTTCAAAAGTTATTTACGTAAACGTGAGTGCAACTTTGGACAGTTGGTGGCGGTAGAGAGATTGAGTTAGAGACTTCAATTTTGCTATGGTCAATGATTAGACTCTCCTTTATGAGTGTGCCAACTTTTTTTCATTTTCCCGCTTACGGTTCTATGGGCTGTCATAGACTTCAATGGCAGAAGAAGAATAATAATAAATATAGCTGCTAGCAGCCATCACGGGGCCAAGCGCAAGGAGGGCATTAAATGTCATGCCGACATGGCTGGCATCATCAGACCAACGGCAGTAAGAATCTAAAGACATTTCAATATGACTTAAGTCTAAATGGCTGAAAAATCAACAATACGGTCTTTAGTAGTTCGATTTAATGGTTTATCACGTTCGACCAACAGGCAGCGCTGTAACCAAATTGTAGTGTCAATTCATGTGGTACATTGGGTAAATTGGGTAAACCATGGCTGACAGAGCACTAAAGTCATGTGTTTGTTAAACATAGCATCTTATAAGAAAAATCGAAATGGCAGACGCTCAAAATGCCCGATATGGGAATATTTGCTATCACAGGACTCGGCATGACCCACTGGATCTAAAGAGACCAGTTTCATGATTTTTGGCCAAAGGGTTCAGAAGTTATAAGCAAAAAAGTCAGTTTTTGATAACTCCTGACCACTAGGGGGCACAGCGCCAAAACTCTGCAGGTAGCCTCAAACCATGATTGACATAACACACACCTAGTTTGGTCAGAAAAGGCTAATGCATTGGGGAGATAAAGCCTCAATTTCATTTTGGCGACTTTTACCTCAGATTCTTTCGCGAGTTATTCGTAAACGGTTTGACGAATCAACTTTCTTTATATATCGTTTTGTCCACATTGTCGGGAGATGATGTGGTTCAATTTTCGTGAACATCGGACGAACGGCCTAGGAGGAGTTCGACAAAGTAGGTTTTTCATAAAATTCAAAATGGCGGGAAAATCTTCATGACGGAAAATGACGTCATAGGGTGCAATCGAATCGTCTTGAGCCAAGGAATCAGTGGACAAAAGAATTTTGTTTCTAGGACATACGGTTCAAAAGTTATTTACGTAAACGTGAGTGCAACTTTGGACAGTTGGTGGCGCTAGAGAGATTGAGTTAGAGACTTCAATTTTGCTATGGTCAATGATTGGACTCTCCTTTATCAGTGTGCCAACTTTTTTTCATTTTCCCGCTTACGGTTCTATGGGCTGTCATAGACTTCAATGGCAGAAGAAGAATAATAATAATAAATATAGCTGCAAGCAGCCATGATGGGGCCAAGCATTAGGAGGGCATTAAATGTTATGCCGACATGGCTGGCAGCATCAGACCAACAGCAGTAAGCATCTAAAGACATACCAATATGACTTCAGTCTAAATGGCTGAAAAATCATCAATACGGTCTTTAGCAATTCAATGTAATGGTTTATCACGTTCGATAACTCAGCGCTGTAACCAAACTGATGTGTCAAATCATGTGGTATATCCAGAGTGAGGTGACAATGACACATGCAAAGTTTGGTGTCAATAGGGTAAAGCATTGCTGACATCCAGCTTTAAAGTCATGTGTTTGTTAAGCATAGCATTTCATGACAAAATTCTAAATAGCTGACGCTGAAAATGGCCGATATGGGAAAATTTGGTATCGCACGACTCGGCATGATGCCCTGAATCTAAAGACAGCAGTTTCATGATTTTTGGACAAAGCATTCAGGAGTTATAATCAAAAATGTCAGTATTTTATATCTCCTGACCACTAGGGGGCAGAGCGCCAAAACTCTGCAGGTAGCCTCAGATCATGATTGACATGACACACAGAAAGTTTGGTCAGAATACGCTAATGCGTTGCGGAGATATAGCCTCGCTTTATTTGGTGGCCATTTTGTCAAATTTGTTCGCAATTTTATCGAAACCTGTTTGACGAATCAACTTTATTTTAATAACTTTTTGTCAGCATGGTCTGAAGATGTTATGATTCAATTTTGGTGAAAATTGGACAAACGGTGTGGGAGGAGTTCGAAAAAGTAGGTTTTTAAAGAAAAACAACATGGCGGACAGGAAGTTTGGCCGACTATGACAAATTTGGTATCTGTGTTCTCTCGGTTTAAGACCCAAGGAACGTATAAAGACAACTTATTTTACCATAGGTTAACGTGTTCAAAAGTTATTAGCATTTTTGCAAATTTGTTTATAACTTTTGACCACAAGGTGGCGCTGCCTCGAAACTTTTTGTGTTGTATCAGGCCCAGATGCCGAAGACACATATCGAGTTTCGTAACGATACACCAATGTGTTTGTTAAATATAGCAATTTATGACAAAATTCAAAATGGCCGACCCTCAAAATGGCCGATATGGGAAAATTTGGTATTGCACGACTCGGCATGATGCCCTGAATCTAACGAGACCAGTTTTATGATTTTTGATCGAAGCGTTCAGAAGTTATAAGCAAATATTTCACTTTTTCATATCTCCAGACCACTAGGGGGCAGAGCGCCAAATCTCCGCAGGTAGCCTCAGACCATCATTGCCATAACACACACCAAGTTTGGTCAGAATACGCTAATGCGTTGCAGAGATAAAGCCTCGGATTTCTGCGGCCATCTTTCATTTCTGCGGCCATTTTGTCGAATTCATTCGCAAGTTATTCGTAAACGGTTTGACAAATAAACTTTCTTTTAATAACTTTTTGTACGCATAGTCTGGAGATGATGTGGTTCAATTTTCGTGAAAATCGGACAAACGGCCTAGGAGGAGTTCGAAAAAGTAGGTTTTTCGTAAAATTCAAAATGGCGGGAAAATTTTCATGACGGAAAATGACGTCATAGGGTGCAATCGAATCGTCTTGAGCCAAGGAATTAGTGGACGAAAGAATTTTGTTTCTAGGACATACGGTTCAAGAGTTATTTACGTAAACGTGAGTGCAACTTTGGACAGTTGGTGGCGCTAGAGACATTGAGTTAGAGACTTCAAATTTGCTATGGTCAATGATTGGCTTGTCCTCTATCAGTGTGCCAAATTTTATCATTTTCCCGCAAACGGTTCTATGGCCTTACATAGACTTCCATGGCGGAAGAAGAAGAAGAAGAAGAAGAAGAAGAAGAAGAAGATGAATAATAATAATAAAGAACCGGAACAATTAGAAGAAGAAGAAGAAGAAGAAGAAGAAGATGAATAATAATAATAAAGAACAATAGGTGCCTCCGCACCTTCGGTGCTTGGCCCCTAAATATAGCTGCTAGCAGCCATCACGGGGCCAAGCGCAAGGAGGGCATTAAATGTCATGCCGACATGGCTGGCATCATCAGACCAACGGCAGTAAGAATCTAAAGACATTTCAATATGACTTAAGTCTAAATGGCTGAAAAACCAACAATACGGTCTTTAGCAATTCGATTTAATGGTTTATCGCATTCAACCAACAGGCAGCGCTGTAACCAAATTGTAGTGTGTGGTACATTGAGAGTGTGGTGACATTGACACATGCAAAGTTTGCTTTCAATTGGGTAAACCATTCCTGACAGAGCACTAAAGTCAAGTGTTTGTTAAACATTGCATCTTATAAGAAAAATCGAAATGGCAGACGCTCAAAATGGCCGATATGGGAATATTTGGTATCACAGGACTCGGCATGACCCACTGGATCTAAAGAGACCAGTTTCATGATTTTTGGCCAAAGGGTTCAGAAGTTATAAGCAAAAAAGTCAGTTTTTGATAACTCCTGACCACTAGGGGGCACAGCGCCAAAACTCTGCAGGTAGCCTCAAACCATGATTGACATAACACACACCTAGTTTGGTCAGAAAAGGCTAATGCATTGGGGAGATAAAGCCTCAATTTCATTTTGGCGACTTTTACCTCAGATTCTTTCGCGAGTTATTCGTAAACGGTTTGTCGAATCAACTTTCTTTATATATCGTTATGTCCACATTGTCGGGAGATGATGTGGTTCAATTTTCGTGAACATCGGACGAACGGCCTAGGAGGAGTTCGACAAAGTAGGTTTTTCATAAAATTCAAAATGGCGGGAAAATTTTCATGACGGAAAATGACGTCATAGGGTGCAATCGAATCGTCTTGAGCCAAGGAATCAGTGGACAAAAGAATTCTGTTTCTAGGACATACGGTGCAAAAGTTATTTACGTAAACGTGAGTGCAACTTTGGACAGTTGGTGGCGCTAGAGAGATTGAGTTAGAGACTTCAATTTTGCTATGGTCAATGATTGGACTCTCCTTTATGAGTGTGCCAACTTTTTTTCATTTTCCCGCTTACGGTTCTATGGGCTGTCATAGACTTCAATGGCAGAAGAAGAATAATAATAATAAATATAGCTGCTAGCAGCCATCACGGGGCCAAGCGCAAGGAGGGCATTAAATGTCATGCCGACATGGCTGGCATCATCAGACCAACGGCAGTAAGAATCTAAAGACATTTCAATATGACTTAAGTCTAAATGGCTGAAAAATCAACAATACGGTCTTTAGTAGTTCGATTTAATGGTTTATCACGTTCGACCAACAGGCAGCGCTGTAACCAAATTGTAGTGTCAATTCATGTGGTACATTGGGTAAATTGGGTAAACCATGGCTGACAGAGCACTAAAGTCATGTGTTTGTTAAACATAGCATCTTATAAGAAAAATCGAAATGGCAGACGCTCAAATGCCCGATATGGGAATATTTGCTATCACAGGACTCGGCATGACCCACTGGATCTAAAGAGACCAGTTTCATGATTTTTGGCCAAAGGGTTCAGAAGTTATAAGCAAAAAAGTCAGTTTTTGATAACTCCTGACCACTAGGGGGCACAGCGCCAAAACTCTGCAGGTAGCCTCAAACCATGATTGACATAACACACACCTAGTTTGGTCAGAAAAGGCTAATGCATTGGGGAGATAAAGCCTCAATTTCATTTTGGCGACTTTTACCTCAGATTCTTTCGCGAGTTATTCGTAAACGGTTTGACGAATCAACTTTCTTTATATATCGTTTTGTCCACATTGTCGGGAGATGATGTGGTTCAATTTTCGTGAACATCGGACGAACGGCCTAGGAGGAGTTCGACAAAGTAGGTTTTTCATAAAATTCAAAATGGCGGGAAAATCTTCATGACGGAAAATGACGTCATAGGGTGCAATCGAATCGTCTAGGACATACGGTTCAAAAGTTATTTACGTAAACGTGAGTGCAACTTTGGACAGTTGGTGGCGCTAGAGAGATTGAGTTAGAGACTTCAATTTTGCTATGGTCAATGATTGGACTCTCCTTTATCAGTGTGCCAACTTTTTTTCATTTTCCCGCTTACGGTTCTATGGGCTGTCATAGACTTCAATGGCAGAAGAAGAATAATAATAATAATAATAAATATAGCTGCTAGCAGCCATCACGGGGCCAAGCGCAAGGAGGGCATTAAATGTCATGCCGACATGACTGGCATCATCAGATCAACGGCAGTAAAAATCTAAAGACATTTCAATATGGCTTAAGTCTAAATGGCTGAAAAACCAACAATACGGTCTTTAGCAATTCGATTTAATGGTTTATCGCATTCAACCAACAGGCAGCGCTGTAACCAAATTGTAGTGTCAATTCATGTGGTACATTGAGAGTGTGGTGACATTGACACATGCAAAGTTTGCTTTCAATTGGGTAAACCATTGCTGACAGAGCACTAAAGTCATGTGTTTGTTAAACATAGAATCTTATAAGAAAAATCGAAATGGCAGACGCTCAAAATGGCCGATATGGGAAAATTTTGCTTTCAATTGGGTAAACCATGACAGAGCATCACAGGACAGACGGCATGACCCATTGGATCTAAAGAGACCAGTTTCATGATTTTTGGCCAAAGGGTTCAGGAGTTATAAGCAAAAAAGTCAGTTTTTTAATATCTCCTGACCACTAGGGGGCAGAGCGCCAAAACTCTGCAGGTAGCCTCAAACCATGATTGACATAACACACACCTAGTTTGGTCAGAAAAGGCTAATGCATTGGGGAGATAAAGCCTCAATTTCATTTTGGCGACTTTTACCTCAGATTCTTTCACGAGTTATTCGTAAACGGTTTGACGAATCAACTTTGTTTATATATCGTTTTGTCCACATTGTCGGGAGATGATGTGGTTCAATTTTCGTGAACATCGGACGAACGGCCTAGGAGGAGTTCGACAAAGTAGGTTTTTCATAAAATTCAAAATGGCGGGAAAATCTTCATGACGGAAAATGACGTCATAGGGTGCAATCGAATCGTCTTGAGCCAAGGAATCAGTGGACAAAAGAATTTTGTTTCTAGGATGATGTGGTTCAATTTTCGTGAACATCGGACGAACGGCCTAGGAGGAGTTCGACAAAGTAGGTTTTTCATAAAATTCAAAATGGCGGGACATACGGTTCAAAAGTTATTTACGTAAACGTGAGTGCAACTTTGGACAGTTGGTGGCGCTAGAGAGATTGAGTTAGAGACTTCAATTTTGCTATGGTCAATGATTGGACTCTCCTTTATCAGTGTGCCAACTTTTTTTCATTTTCCCGCTTACGGTTCTATGGGCTGTCATAGACTTCAATGGCAGAAGAAGAATAATAATAATAATAATAAATATAGCTGCTAGCAGCCATCACGGGGCCAAGCGCAAGGAGGGCATTAAATGTCATGCCGACATGACTGGCATCATCAGATCAACGGCAGTAAAAATCTAAAGACATTTCAATATGGCTTAAGTCTAAATGGCTGAAAAACCAACAATACGGTCTTTAGCAATTCGATTTAATGGTTTATCGCATTCAACCAACAGGCAGCGCTGTAACCAAATTGTAGTGTCAATTCATGTGGTACATTGAGAGTGTGGTGACATTGACACATGCAAAGTTTGCAGGCAGCGCTTTCAATTGGGTAAACCATTGCTGACAGAGCACTAAAGTCATGTGTTTGTTAAACATAGAATCTTATAAGAAAAATCGAAATGGCAGACGCTCAAAATGGCCGATATGGGAAAATTTGGTATCACAGGACTCGGCATGACCCATTGGATCTAAAGAGACCAGTTTCATGATTTTTGGCCAAAGGGTTCAGGAGTTATAAGCAAAAAAGTCAGTTTTTTAATATCTCCTGACCACTAGGGGGCAGAGCGCCAAAACTCTGCAGGTAGCCTCAAACCATGATTGACATAACACACACCTAGTTTGGTCAGAAAAGGCTAATGCATTGGGGAGATAAAGCCTCAATTTCATTTTGGCGACTTTTACCTCAGATTCTTTCACGAGTTATTCGTAAACGGTTTGACGAATCAACTTTGTTTATATATCGTTTTGTCAACATTGTCAGGAGATGATGTGGTTCAATTTTCGTGAACATCGGACGAACGGCCTAGGAGGAGTTCGACAAAGTAGGTTTTTCATAAAATTCAAAATGGCGGGAAAATTTTCATGACGGAAAATGACGTCATAGGGTGCAATCGAATCGTCTTGAGCCAAGGAATCAGTGGACAAAAGAATTTTGTTTCTAGGACATACGGTTCAAAAGTTATTTACGTAAACGTGAGTGCAACTTTGGACAGTTGGTGGCGGTAGAGAGATTGAGTTAGAGACTTCAATTTTGCTATGGTCAATGATTAGACTCTCCTTTATGAGTGTGCCAACTTTTTTTCATTTTCCCGCTTACGGTTCTATGGGCTGTCATAGACTTCAATGGCAGAAGAAGAATAATAATAATAATAATAATAAGAACCGGAACAAAAACAATAGGTGCCTCCGCACCTTCGGTGCTTGGCCCCTAATAAGAACCGGAACAAAAACAATAGGTGCCTCCGCACCTTCGGTGCTTGGCCCCTAATAAGAACCGGAACAAAAACAATAGGTGCCTCCGCACCTTCGGTGCTTGGCCCCTAAATAGCTGCTAGCAGCCATCACGGGGCCAAGCGCAAGGAGGGCATTAAATGTCATGCCGACATGGCTGGCATCATCAGACCAATGGCAGTAAGAATCTAAAGACATTTCAATATGACTTAAGTCTAAATGGCTGAAAAATCAACAATACGGTCTTTAGTAATTCGATTTAATGGTTTATCACATTCAACCAGCAGGCAGCGCTGTAACCAAATTGTAGTGTCAATTCATGTGGTACATTGAGAGTGTGGTGACATTGACACATGCAAAGTTTGCTTTCAATTGGGTAAACCATTGCTGACAGAGCACTAAAGTCATGTGTTTGTT
>JAWRVZ010000255.1:695391-715621 GCA_037043235.1 Rhodeus uyekii | reverse complement strand
AAATAACTTTTCTATTTGAAAATATTTAAAAATGTAATTCATTCTTGTTAGCAAAGGTGCATTTTCAGCATCATTACTCCAGTCATAAATTTAATAAATAAATGCTGTATAATTTTAATAAACGCTGTATAAGTGCTGTTCATTTTGTAAAGTGTTACAGTTTTGTATTCAGTATGTTTAGATTGTCACCATAATCCTAGTTTGAGAATTTGATAAACTATTGTTAATTACTGAAGTAATTTAAATTTTGTATTTTATTTATTCAATAATTGTGATTTTAGATTACATGTTTTACATAATTTAAACACTATTAAATTATATGTAAACAAATGCTGCAAATGGAAGTTTGAGATGATTTTAATTATTTTTTATACTGTTTATACTTATTTTATCTGCCAAAATAAAACTTAATTTTAAATCTTGAGCACGTCTTGACTATTTATTGTTTGACTGTAATCATTTAGGAAATCTGTAAAATAAGTGTGTATCTGTAGAACTCTTAACACTGTCGTTTTATTGAAGGTGTTTGACTGTAATCATTTAGTAAATACCTGTAAAATAACAGTGTTTATCCATAGAACTCTTAGCAATATCAGTTAATTGAAAGTTTTTGACTGTAATCATTTAGTAAATACCTGTAAAATAACAGTGTTTATCCATAGAACTCTAAGCAATGTCATTTAATTAAAGGTGTTTGACTGTAATAATTTAGTAAATACCTGTAAAATAACAGTGTTTATCCATAGAACTCTAAGCAATGTCATTTAATTAAAGGTGTTTGACTGTAATAATTTAGTAAATACCTGTAAAATAACAGTGTTTATCCATAGAACTCTAAGCAATGTCATTTAATTAAAGGTGTTTGACTGTAATAATTTAGTAAATACCTGTAAAATAACAGTCTTTATCCGTAGAACTCTTAGCAATATCATTTAATTGAAAGTTTTTGACTGTAATAATCTAGTAAATACCTGTAAAATAACAATGTTTAACCATAGAACTCTTAGCAATATCAGTTAATTGAAGGTTTTTGACTGTAATAATTTAGTAAATACCTGTAAAATAACAGTGTTTAACCATAGAACTCTTAGCAATATCATTTAATTAAAGGTGTTTGACTGTAATAATTTAGTAAATACTTGTAAAATAACAGTGTTTATCCGTAGAACTGTTAACACTGTCATTTAACTGAAGGTTTTTGATCATAATAATCTAGGAAAGATCCATAAAATAACAGTTTTACACTGTAAAAAAAAAAATCATTAAAAAACGGTAAATGACTGGCAGCTACGGCTGCCAAACAAAAACCGTAAAAAAAAGGTAAAATATCTTACTTTAAACACGGGAAAAATCTGTAAAATAACATGTTTTTTCACTACAATTTTTAATGAAAATTTCTGTAAAATTATTGTTTTTGCACTTTATTTGAATTAAGATATTTTACTTTAATTTTATGGTTTTTGTTTGGCAGCCGTAGCTGCCAGTCAATTACCGTTTTTTTACGAGATTATTTTTTACAGTGTGACACATTGGCTAAAGTCACCCTCCAAATTATCCAGAGAGCACCCTCACATTTATGAAGGCTGGTGGGCGATCAAAGGAGTGAAATTAACTTATAAAAAGTTTGTATTGATTTTCATCCATTAAGAGGATGCATGACATTAGATCAGCCATTCATACAAAGGGTTAATGAAACAGCAGCTATGAGACTGTCTGTGTGACTTAGGGATTAAAGCACAAGTAATATTTTCAAAGATAAACTCAAGGGCAGAACATTTACTTACTGAGTAATTAGAAGGTTTGGAACTCAGTTAATAATATTGAATTCGTCTAAATCTGTTATCTGCCCTAATATATAGACCTCCAAACAGGAATGGGGATTTTATACATGAGTTCTCTGAACTTTAATTGGTTATGGTCCCTTCTTTTGACAATATTTTTAATTTTGAGAGACTTCAACATACATGTTTGTGGACCTTTAAAGCCCTTGGTGAAAGATTTTGTACCTTGATTAGAGCCTTTTGATTTCTTACAGTATGTTTCTAGCCCAACACACGAGTTGTTTTTCATTACTGTTAAATCTAACTGCATCATTTGATACCGTTGACCATAAGATTTTCATTGATTGTCTTTGAGATGTGGTTGGCATTGAGGGTTTAGCCCTGGAATGTTTTTACTCATATCTAAAAGATAGGACTTATTTTAGTCAATCCTGGGACTTTCTTTTCATCCGTTACCCCTCTCTTGTATGGGGTCCCTCATGGCTCAATTTGGGGCCAGTTTTGTTCTCCCTCTATATGCTTCCTTTGGGAGTGATTTTGAAAAATATGCCATTCATTATAATTTGTATGCTGATGACTCTCACATTTATTATCAAGTATCCATTCAATCTTTGTTTGAATGTTTAGATAACGTTAAGTGCTGGCTGACAATTTTCTCCAGATGAATGAGTCTGAGTTTATTTTATCTGGAAATAAGGGATGTCTTTATGATGTCATTGACTGCCTGGGATTCCTTTCAGGGAAAAATCTTTATAGTTTAAAAAACCTAGGAGTCATTTTTGACTCTGAGCTCAAATTTGATCGCCAAAATTAATGCATTTGTTAAAAACAGTTTTAATCATCTTAGCTCTATATCTAAGTTGAAGTCTATCCTCTGTTTTTATGACATGGAGAAAATTGTGCGTGCCTTTATGCTATTTTGTTTGTATTTTGAAATCTGCCGTTTGTTAGTGTGTATTATGCTTTATTTATGCTTTCATTAATTTTTATTTGGTTAGCACTTCGGTTTCCACATAGTGGTGTTGAAAGTGCTTTATAAATAAGGTTGAGTTGAGATAAATAAAATGAATGTTATGAACAGAAAAATTCAGATATGAATTTGGATCAATTTAAGAACACTTTTAAATTAATATATTATGAAAATCTGACAGTTCTTGTTCAACTTATAACAAATTTGAAAGATAGCAAACCTAATGGTATCTGATGAGCCAAATGACAATGAAAGGGTTTAGATTTTGGTCATAACGCATAAGCAGGTTTAACAAACTGAGATACTGAGAACAAAATTGACTAAAGGAAATCATTATTATTTGATTTTGAATTTTGGAATGTTAACATGGTTTGAATACAGTGAAATTATTTTGTTTCAGTGGAAATAATTATTGAAATGATTATTTGAATTTGTTTCATTTTTTATTTCGGTTTTTGAAAAAGAAAATTTCAAGATGTTCTGCAATTAAGATGGTACATGCTATTTGCCTGTTAAATGAATGACACTTTCAGTAGAAACTCAAAGCTTAGACAGAGTATTATGGGAGTTATCTATTCTTTCATTGTTTATTTTTATTTAGACCACCTTTGATTTTAATTGGTGTAGTGAAATAGATTTACCCTCTTATTTCATGTATTCTACAATGAATTGGAAATTGTTTTGTTTTTGGTTTATTTACAACAACAACAACAAAGTGTATATCTTGATATTTTCATGCAATGATGGGTGATTATACCAGTAGACGTGACACTTTTAACCTAATACCTGGTGTGGGGATTTTGTTGGGGATGTAAAACTATTTTCCCATTTATTTCGGCTTCTAGAGAATAAAAATGTATTTAATTTTTAAATCCATTTAATTTGATTATAAACTAAAATAGCCAAGATTCATACTAACAGCATAAGATGTTTATACAACCATGTCTTTTGTTTTGAAGGTCAATAACACACTCTGTGCTCTGCAAGATATTCTGTTCCAGTTAAGTCTGTGAAGGGAAAACATATTTTTTGTTTTATTAAATTGTAACCGGAATTAGAGCAAGGGTGAATATATCAATTTGTAGCGGCATTAATTGATAGCCCAGATGTGTTGTTTTACTACACATTTGGCCTTATAGGGGGGACTGAAGGATACTATTCGGAAATCCATTGCCGCTTGTATATATAAATTCTTTCATTTTTCTTATTTGTACCTATATTATTTTCTTTGTCTTAATTTTCATATGTTTCTTTGTCTTATTTTTCATATGTTCTTCTCCCTTTCTTATTTGAATGATTTGTAAAGTGATTTATAATCAAGTTAGGGATTTTTATTAATTAAAACCTTTCTTTACTCTTCTGTGTTTTTCCATCGAGTAAGGATGAATATTGTCAGCACTTCTCAACAGATAGAGAATGTTATCAGAATGTTTTGGTTTATAGTTGGAGCCTGAGCCGAGTTCAGCCTTGGAGAAGCTGTATGTGTATGTGTGTGTGTTAATATGGTCAGTATTGGTGAGGTGATTAACTGGCACCAGAAAACTTGTTGTTCTCGACAAGCCACGTCACGAACCCGTCAACCACGTGATCAGCGAAGATATGCTTCAGACTGTCTGCTCTTGTGTGGAAAATTACTAGTTTTGTTTTTCTTTCTTTCTTTCTTTCTTAACCAATCAGAATCATTTAAACGTCATCATTGACGTAGTTAGCACCCTCTGTTAGAGTATAATTGCTGTAACAATGTTATTGTATTTGGGGCGGCCTACGAACTCCTTGTGAGACCTGAAGCTGGCTTCTGCTGATGAAACTGCAAACTAAACTTCACTAAAATTTCTTCTATTGACTGCACTTCTGACTCCTGGTCTTCATTCAACATATCTGGTCCTCGGGTCTTAACTGTAAATTCCCCTACAGTTAATGGTGGAGAGTGCGCGGGCAATTCATTCTTCGGTGACATCCCTGGTTAAACATCCACTTCAGATAGGGGTACCCCGAATTTAGTGAATCAGGCAGTTAGGGACTAAACCATTAGTTAGTTATAAAATAAATAATAAGAAATAAATATAGGGCTAACTTGTTTGCCAGGGATGCATCTGGAACGATTCCTGCAAAAGTAAATTTTACGAGAAAATTTTGTGACCCGAATTGGTTTGGATCAGGATATGTGACTTGGTGTTTTGTAGTATACTTTGTAGTTTCATCACGCAGAAGCCACAGCTGTGTTATTCAAAGATCGCCGCCTCCATCTCTTCCTACCATGACTTCAGGTGAGTATTAACTTTGACTAAAATATGGCTAACAATAACTGAGTAGTCTGATTATTACTGATTAGTTAAGTAAGCAGAAGAGAAAATGCTGTAAACAGCGCTGCTTCTCAAAGTGAATTTTCAGAGCTCAGGAGGAAAATGGTTAGTCTGTGTTTTTAATTCTGAGTGTAAAAACAAGGTTGGAAGTCATGATAAAATAATGAAACAAAAGAGATTAAAATGCTGTAAACAGCGCTGCTTCTCAAAGTGAATTTTCAGAGCTCAGTAGGAAAATGTCTGCTAGAAGTCTGTGTTTTTAATTCTGAGTGTAAAAACAAGGTTGGAAACCATGATAAAATAATGAAACAGAGAAGAGATTTAATGCTGTAAACAGCTCCGCTTCTCAAAGTAAATTTGGTCAGTCAGTGTTTTTAATTCTGATTGTAAAAATAAGGTTGGAAGTCATGATAAAATAACGAAACGGAGAAGAGAAGATATTAAAGGCTGTACACAGCTTTGCTTTTCAAAAGCAAAATTTCAGAGCTCAGTAAGAAAATGCTCCTAGTTTTAATTTGATTGGAAAGTATGAGCAAAGAAAGAGCTTGAACGATATAAATGTCTGCTAGATGTGATAAAGTGACATTTCTGGTGTTTAGATTTGAAAAGAAGATCAGTGTCTAAAATACCAACATTTACGTTTTCGTCTGGAAAAGAACAAAAATAAGATTAAAGTCTTAAGGGATTCTTTTGAAAGAAAGATTTGTAATGAGAAGTTTTATAGTGAATGGATAAGGATAAATTACGTCAAATTACAGACAATGACTTCAAAAGATGGGAGTTTCAGTAATATGTAATTCGCAAAAAGACAACTATAAAAATTATAATTCTTTGGAAACGTAGTTTTTGGGCAAAGATTTCTGAAGCAGGCCAGAGTCACAATAAAGTAGATAAATGTTAAATGTTTACAAAAATGCAGTGTTCCAGTCCTTGAATCCAGTCCAGAGTTTCTCTCTCTCATTCAAAGTCAGCTAAATGCTGTTATCTCAGTCTGTGTCGTCAGTGATAAACAATTTACAGGAAGTGTTCCAGTGAAAATCATAGACACAGAGACGTTAAAGGAAATCATGTTACAGGCAGTTCAAAACTTTTAAAAGGTCCACATTTATGATTGTGCACATTAAATTTGTTGTTAAAAGTTTCAACAACTAAATGCCTTTAAAGAGGAGTTTTAAAATAAATTTAAATAAGTTAAATAAAAATGAAGACCTGATTATAAAAGGGAGATTAAATTGTTTGATTAAATTGTTATGACCAGTAATTTTTGTTTTGTCTCATCTTAGTCTCCACCATGGTACAAGGCTGATGGAGTAGACAATGGTGATAGCGATGCTGAGATTAAACACAGAGAATAAGCTATGCTGTTGTTTTGAATATGTTAATAGTTTTACTGATAACATACTGCTGTTATTAACCGGTCTCCCTGTTTTGAACACTATCAGGCAGTCGAAATAACTCTGGTGGTTCTTGAATGCACCTTCCCTAAGCTCCAGAGAATACCTGAACCTGAAGAAAACTCGAAGATCCGCAAAGGGAATGAAAGGGTTAAACAGTAGAGCACGAGGGCGTCCACTCAATGACGGGTAAGTTCCCCTAGTGGCCACGTAGGGGACAACCTAAGGCAGAGGTTCGCCGCCGCTCCTGGGCATCTACCCAAAAACAGGGGAAGGGAGATGTTTTCTGTGACAACTGGATGAGAGTTGAGAGGATGTCTGTGGTTGGCTAGCAGCATCCTTCAGAGGGGGGACCTGTTAAATTGCAGAAGTCTGCCCCAAAACTGAGTTCCTCCATACCAGATCACTGCAACCGCATTCCTTGACAAGTGTCCCCAACTTGTAGAAGATGCCAGGGGGAGTCCCTGAAGAGGTTGTTTATAAAGAGATAATGGGAATGTGCTTTCAAGAGCTGGCTGAGAACATGATGTGATTGACCTTTAGTTGTTGTGGAGACCATAACAAAACTTTATAATATCAAGAACATTATTTTTTTTTTGTTGGCTTATGGGAAAGAACTGAAAATTAATAGAAATTGAACTAATATGTCTCTATCATAGTTTTCACTCCTGCAGGTCGTTAGACATGGTGGTGACTAAAGATGAAGAGCGTTTTTTTACAGATTAAAGATGGTCTGGATAACAAAGGTTAAGTGAATTTTTAAACTAAAAGTAAACTTAGTAATGCTCCTAGCATACTTTATTTGAGATGATAAAAATGGGTCTAATTGAGAGTTAAATATTTATATTTTAAAAATTTGTGAATGATTATGGTTTCTAAATGGCAAATAATTTACTATTGCATTCTGCCAAAAAGTTACAGTCTTAAGAGACTGAGGAAAACTTCTGGCTGAGAGAGAGATTGTGAGTGGAGGCACGGATGGCACTCTGTTATCAAACTGATAAAGGAACTAAAACAACCTAGCAAACTTTTCTAAAAACAATTATAAACAGACATTATTTTAAACTGAATAAGTTGAACCTAGAGAAGATTTTAAAGCTTAAATCTTTGTAGAATAAATACCAGAAGTAAACCTTGAATATGAGCAATTTGTATTCATGTCTGAGTGTGTGTGAGTTTTGTATGTCCCCATAGTGTGAATATGTGTCATTAACCTCTGGAATGATAGTTTGATCATTACAGATGGGTTAAGTGAATTGACAATCTATACAGAAGCCGATAATTCTGATGGGATCTGATGAAACGACGATACAAAACATGGGACGAGCTTTAATTGGACTGAATATCCAGCTCGGTCTGCTAGTGGTAAATATGACTAATTTTGTCATTTATGATGTTAATTTCAAGTTATTCTCTGGATTAGTTTAAATAATTGTGTAAGTTGAAATTGTGAAGCTGAAGATTGCCGTCAATTATGGGGTTTAAAACCCTTGTCTAAATTCAACTGAGGGTCTAAATTTAAGTACTATCAACTATGAGTGATCCGAGTGTTATAGACTTGACGTTATAAGACTTGACGGCAGAGATAGTGTGACACATTGGCTAAAGTCACCCTCCAAATTATCCAGAGAGCACCCTCACATTTATGAAGGCTGGTGGGCGATCAAAGGAGTGAAATTAACTTATAAAAAGTTTGTATTGATTTTCATCCATTAAGAGGATGCATGACATTAGATCAGCCATTCATACAAAGGGTTAATGAAACAGCAGCTATGAGACTGTCTGTGTGACTTAGGGATTAAAGCACAAGTAATATTTTCAAAGATAAACTCAAGGGCAGAACATTTACTTACTGAGTAATTAGAAGGTTTGGAACTCAGTTAATAATATTGAATTCGTCTAAATCTGTTATCTGCCCTAATATATAGACCTCCAAACAGGAATGGGGATTTTATACATGAGTTCTCTGAACTTTAATTGGTTATGGTCCCTTCTTTTGACAATATTTTTAATTTTGAGAGACTTCAACATACATGTTTGTGGACCTTTAAAGCCCTTGGTGAAAGATTTTGTACCTTGATTAGAGCCTTTTGATTTCTTACAGTATGTTTCTAGCCCAACACACGAGTTGTTTTTCATTACTGTTAAATCTAACTGCATCATTTGATACCGTTGACCATAAGATTTTCATTGATTGTCTTTGAGATGTGGTTGGCATTGAGGGTTTAGCCCTGGAATGTTTTTACTCATATCTAAAAGATAGGACTTATTTTAGTCAATCCTGGGACTTTCTTTTCATCCGTTACCCCTCTCTTGTATGGGGTCCCTCATGGCTCAATTTGGGGCCAGTTTTGTTCTCCCTCTATATGCTTCCTTTGGGAGTGATTTTGAAAAATATGCCATTCATTATAATTTGTATGCTGATGACTCTCACATTTATTATCAAGTATCCATTCAATCTTTGTTTGAATGTTTAGATAACGTTAAGTGCTGGCTGACAATTTTCTCCAGATGAATGAGTCTGAGTTTATTTTATCTGGAAATAAGGGATGTCTTTATGATGTCATTGACTGCCTGGGATTCCTTTCAGGGAAAAATCTTTATAGTTTAAAAAACCTAGGAGTCATTTTTGACTCTGAGCTCAAATTTGATCGCCAAAATTAATGCATTTGTTAAAAACAGTTTTAATCATCTTAGCTCTATATCTAAGTTGAAGTCTATCCTCTGTTTTTATGACATGGAGAAAATTGTGCGTGCCTTTATGCTATTTTGTTTGTATTTTGAAATCTGCCGTTTGTTAGTGTGTATTATGCTTTATTTATGCTTTCATTAATTTTTATTTGGTTAGCACTTCGGTTTCCACATAGTGGTGTTGAAAGTGCTTTATAAATAAGGTTGAGTTGAGATAAATAAAATGAATGTTATGAACAGAAAAATTCAGATATGAATTTGGATCAATTTAAGAACACTTTTAAATTAATATATTATGAAAATCTGACAGTTCTTGTTCAACTTATAACAAATTTGAAAGATAGCAAACCTAATGGTATCTGATGAGCCAAATGACAATGAAAGGGTTTAGATTTTGGTCATAACGCATAAGCAGGTTTAACAAACTGAGATACTGAGAACAAAATTGACTAAAGGAAATCATTATTATTTGATTTTGAATTTTGGAATGTTAACATGGTTTGAATACAGTGAAATTATTTTGTTTCAGTGGAAATAATTATTGAAATGATTATTTGAATTTGTTTCATTTTTTATTTCGGTTTTTGAAAAAGAAAATTTCAAGATGTTCTGCAATTAAGATGGTACATGCTATTTGCCTGTTAAATGAATGACACTTTCAGTAGAAACTCAAAGCTTAGACAGAGTATTATGGGAGTTATCTATTCTTTCATTGTTTATTTTTATTTAGACCACCTTTGATTTTAATTGGTGTAGTGAAATAGATTTACCCTCTTATTTCATGTATTCTACAATGAATTGGAAATTGTTTTGTTTTTGGTTTATTTACAACAACAACAACAAAGTGTATATCTTGATATTTTCATGCAATGATGGGTGATTATACCAGTAGACGTGACACTTTTAACCTAATACCTGGTGTGGGGATTTTGTTGGGGATGTAAAACTATTTTCCCATTTATTTCGGCTTCTAGAGAATAAAAATGTATTTAATTTTTAAATCCATTTAATTTGATTATAAACTAAAATAGCCAAGATTCATACTAACAGCATAAGATGTTTATACAACCATGTCTTTTGTTTTGAAGGTCAATAACACACTCTGTGCTCTGCAAGATATTCTGTTCCAGTTAAGTCTGTGAAGGGAAAACATATTTTTTGTTTTATTAAATTGTAACCGGAATTAGAGCAAGGGTGAATATATCAATTTGTAGCGGCATTAATTGATAGCCCAGATGTGTTGTTTTACTACACATTTGGCCTTATAGGGGGGACTGAAGGATACTATTCGGAAATCCATTGCCGCTTGTATATATAAATTCTTTCATTTTTCTTATTTGTACCTATATTATTTTCTTTGTCTTAATTTTCATATGTTTCTTTGTCTTATTTTTCATATGTTCTTCTCCCTTTCTTATTTGAATGATTTGTAAAGTGATTTATAATCAAGTTAGGGATTTTTATTAATTAAAACCTTTCTTTACTCTTCTGTGTTTTTCCATCGAGTAAGGATGAATATTGTCAGCACTTCTCAACAGATAGAGAATGTTATCAGAATGTTTTGGTTTATAGTTGGAGCCTGAGCCGAGTTCAGCCTTGGAGAAGCTGTATGTGTATGTGTGTGTGTTAATATGGTCAGTATTGGTGAGGTGATTAACTGGCACCAGAAAACTTGTTGTTCTCGACAAGCCACGTCACGAACCCGTCAACCACGTGATCAGCGAAGATATGCTTCAGACTGTCTGCTCTTGTGTGGAAAATTACTAGTTTTGTTTTTCTTTCTTTCTTTCTTTCTTAACCAATCAGAATCATTTAAACGTCATCATTGACGTAGTTAGCACCCTCTGTTAGAGTATAATTGCTGTAACAATGTTATTGTATTTGGGGCGGCCTACGAACTCCTTGTGAGACCTGAAGCTGGCTTCTGCTGATGAAACTGCAAACTAAACTTCACTAAAATTTCTTCTATTGACTGCACTTCTGACTCCTGGTCTTCATTCAACATATCTGGTCCTCGGGTCTTAACTGTAAATTCCCCTACACTATTATCATTCAAAAATATATAATATTTCATTATATATAATATTTATTTATATAACATTTCAATCAAAAAATAGATTTCAGCCTTGTGCCTTTCAAACACTGCTGATTGCAATTTCAGCTGAAAGGTTAAGCAGGTGTTTTAGACTTGTAGGTGAAAACACACACACATATGTATATATATATATATATATATATATATATATATATGTATAATATGTATATATATATACACACACACAAAACACAAAAATAGTCCAAATTAATCTTTCTGAGCTCTACCTATATAGGCAACGGAACAAGGAAGACAGGTTTGTGAAGGGAGAACGGTGGCAGGGAGAGGGTGGATGTGTGGAAGAAGACAAAAAAGACAAAGAGTTGTTATTTCAGATGAAATAAGTGCTAAACTTATAGACCATGTCGTGAACCAAGGTCTTTCATTGAGAGAGGAAGGGTTGAGGGTGCAACCCGATCTGCAAATTTCATGCTAATTTTCGAGTGAGAGTTAAATCCTTACAGTAAATGAAAACATTACAGGAATTTAATTTATATTGCAATAATAGAATATTTACACAGATATATTACAGTAAGTTTGACTGTACAGGACCCAAAGGCTGCTCCAACAGGAGGAAGAGAAAAATATTTTCAGATGTGCAGGAAAATGCTATTGTTGACATGGTTAGATGTGATGATGATGGAAACCTGTGGCTGATGCTACAGAGATGCAGGATTAGCGCTTCAATTATGTGTTCGAATTACAGTATGTACTTTTAGTTTCTACCTTTTTTCTCATTACTGTAATTTCAGTAATTCTGTAATTTCAGACTGTTGAAGCAAACTGCTGATTTTCATTTACCTTCAAGAATTGTTATGTTTTAAAAATGTAAATACTGTAAATCATGTGAAAGAATGTCACTCTGTTCTTTGAAGAAAATATTACTTTGTATGAAGTGTTTGTATGAATTGTTCAAACTGTAAAGAAAAGTTAGTATTTTCTGTATTGGTGTTTGATGCTAGTGTTTTTACTCTCAGTGAGGGTTGTGTGTGTGTGTATCTCAGTGAGGGTTGTGTGTGTGTGTGTGTATCTCAGTGAGGGTTGTGTGTGTGTGTGTGTATCTCAGTGAGGGTTGTGCAGTGTGTGTATCTCAGTGAGGGTTGTGTGCAGTGTGTGTATCTCAGTGAGGGTTGTGCGGTGTGTGTATCTCAGTGAGGGTTGTGTGCAGTGTGTGTATCTCAGTGAGGGTTGTGTGCAGTGTGTGTATCTCAGTGAGGGTTGTGTGTGTGTGTGTATCTCAGTGAGGGTTGTGCGGTGTGTGTATCTCAGTGAGGGTTGTGTGGTGTGTGTATCTCAGTGAGGGTTGTGCGGTGTGTGTATCTCAGTGAGGGTTGTGCGGTGTGTGTATCTCAGTGAGGGTTGTGCAGTGTGTGTATCTCAGTGAGGGTTGTGCAGTGTGTGTATCTCAGTGAGGGTTGTGTGTGTGTGTGTGTATCTCAGTGAGGGTTGTGCATTGTGTGTATCTCAGTGAGGGTTGTGTGTGTGTGTATCTCAGTGAGGGTTGTGCAGTGTGTGTATCTCAGTGAGGGTTGTGCAGTGTGTGTATCTCAGTGAGGGTTGTGCAGTGTGTGTATCTCAGTGAGGGTTGTGTGTGTGTGTATCTCAGTGAGGGTTGTGCAGTGTGTGTATCTCAGTGAGGGTTGTGCATTGTGTGTATCTCAGTGAGGGTTGTGTGTGTGTGTATCTCAGTGAGGGTTGTGCAGTGTGTGTATCTCAGTGAGGGTTGTGCAGTGTGTGTATCTCAGTGAGGGTTGTGCAGTGTGTGTATCTCAGTGAGGGTTGTGTGTGTGTGTATCTCAGTGAGGGTTGTGTGTATCTCAGTGTGTGTTGTGTACAGTGTTTGACTGCATGAGCTGTTTTGAGGCGTGTGTTCAGAGTTGTGTTGTTGGAATGGGTTTTGCAGGTGATGTGAATGTTCAGCTCAGGTGATGTTGGTATTGCAGACTGTAGTTAGAGTTTTGCACGTGACTCCAGTTGTGCTCACTGCTGCTTAGCAATCGTAAAAAACGTCTCCGGTTACTATCGTAACCTCCGTTCCCTGAGAGAGGCGGGAACGAGACGGTGCAGCGAAAAGATGCATTGGGAACCTCCCCTTCACGTAAATTTCTGAAACCTTATAGGATAACGCCAGTTGACAACTGGCCAATTGTCGCGCGATGCGCTCTGGCTGTCAGACAGTATAAATAGCATAAGCGCGGCAATTGCGTCAGAATCATGACTGAACACGGCACAGCTGGTCAAGCGACGAACACGGCGAACGCTGCACCGTCTCGTTCCCGCCTCTCTCAGGGAACGGAGGTTACGATAGTAACCGGAGACGTTCCCTTTCGAGGGCGGGAACGAGACGGTGCAGCGAAAAGATGCATTGGGAACGGTGTTCAATCCCGCCGTGATTGAGACCTAGACCAGTCTGATACAGCGAAACACACACCAAACACAGCTCGTCCAATGGCAACGTCGCCACGTGTACTCACTACTGATAGGTGCAGCTAAGCCAATGAAATCTTAAGCTAAAGCTTGTCAAAATTTGCATATCAGCAGCATGAAAAATAGCGGGCTGCGCTATTACAGGGCAGACGTGACTATTCAGAAAGCATTAAAGCACAACTAATGTGAGCGCATAGCGTCAACGGCAAAGCGGTGACAGTGAGCACATAAGCACAAACTACTGTACAGAAATCCCCAGCGTCAACAGCAAGGCGGTAACAACTGCAATATCCCAGGAATAATTGATTCAATTACTCACCGAAAGCACTTGAGACGCCAAAGATGGAACATCCAGTTTATAAAACCTGGCGAAGGTGTTCTGAGAAGACCAGCCAGCAGCAAAACAGATATCCTGTATTGACGTACCTCTAGACCAGGCCCACGATGAGGCAATAGCTCTCGTCGAGTGAGCTCTGATGTGGAGAGGGCATTCCTGTCCCTGATTCGCATAAGCCAAAGCAATAGCGTCCACTATCCAGTGAGAAAGCCTCTGTTTAGAGACAGCATTTCCTCTAGTAGCACCACCATAGCAAACAAAGAGCTGGTCCGACTGTCGGAATGTGGCGGATCGGTCCAAGTAAATCCGTAAAGCCCTGACGGGGCAGATAGCCCTCTGAGCGCCGATGTCCTGTGAGGTTGACGGCTCTGAAGACAAGGCGAGCAGAGAAACTACTTGCGCTTTAAATGGAGTAGAGAGTGATTTTGGCACGAAGCCAGGTCTCGGCCGGAGAGTAACACTGCAGTCTCCGGGCCCGAAACGAATACAATCGTCACTCACTGAGAACGCATGCAAGTCCCCAATGCGCTTAGCCGATGCCAGTGCGAGAAGCAGCGCCGTCTTCTGTGAAAGCTCCTTAATCGCGACCGATTCCAAGGGCTCGAACGGCGGCAGAGAGAGAGCTCTCAGAACCAGCGCCAAATCCCACGGCGGAACCGATGGGGGGCGTGGGGGGTGTAATCTCCTCGCACCTCTGAGAAATCTGACCATTAGTGGATGCCTCCCGATCGATTGCCCGTCGTCCGGTGAACGAAACGAGGCGACAGCGGCCACATAGACCTTTAGAGTAGACGGAACACTCCCGTCATCCAGCCGGAGCTGTAAAAACTGTAACACATCTGACACGGGACAGCTCACCGGGTCGATATTGTGCTCGTTGCACCATTTCACGAACACTCCCCATTTCAGGGAATAAAGGCGTCTCGTGGAAGGTGCACGAGACTCCGCGAGAGTCTCCAGCACACGAGAAGGTAGTGCGAGCTCTTCTAAGTCCCCTGAAGCGGCCACGCGTGCAGGCTCCACAGCTCGGGGCTGGGATGCCATATCTCGCCACTCGCTTGAGACAGTAGATTCTTGCTGACGGGAATCCGCCACGGGGGGGCTGCCAGCAACTCTCGTAGGTCCGGGAACCAAGGCTGATTCGGCCAGTTCGGGGCGACTAGGATCACCGACGCTCTTTCCTCCCTTATTTTGCATAGGACTAAAGGCAGAATTTTTACCGGAGGAAACGCGTACAACCTGGCTCTCGGCCAACGCGATGTCAGAGCGTCCCCCGCTAGAGGGGCGTGCGACAGGGAGAAAAACAGCGGGCAGTGCGCGTTCTCGCTCGTCGCAAACAGATCCACTTCTGCCCTCCAGAAGCGATCCCAGATCATTTGCACCACCTTTGAGTGAAGCCTCCACTCTCCGTGAGGAATCCCGTTCCTCGAAAGCATGTCTGCTCCGCGGTTTAGTACACCCGGGATGTGCGAAGCTCTGATGGAGAGGAGATGTTGATCTGCCCACAGCAGGAGGCTCGTTGCCAGCTCGAACAGGGCCCTGGAGCGCACGCCGCCTTGGCGATTTATGTATGAAACCACGGACATGTTGTCGGTGCGAATCAACACATGCTGCTGTTCTATTTGCGGCAGGAAAGCCCTTAGGGCCAAACATACCGCTTTCAGCTCCAGGCGGTTGATATGCCACTCGCTCTGTGACTCCGACCATAGACCGGAAGTCGGAACGCCCTCGCATGTTGCACCCCAACCTGAGCTCGACGCGTCTGTCGTCACTACGGTGCGTGTCGTCACCAGCCCAAGGGGAACCCCCTGGCTGAACATGTCCTGATTGGACCATGGTTCCAGAGCGCTGATGCAGCTGCGGGAGACCGTGATGCGCATGCGCCCCGCTGTCCACGCTCTCCACGGGACACGGGTCTTCAGCCACAACTGCAGTGGACGCATTCGCAGCAGACCCAGGTGGCACACTGAAGACGCTGACGCCATAAGACCTAGAAGCCTCTGGAAAACCCTCAGGGGAACAGACCGGTCCTGTCTGAAGCCACGCAGAGCCGAAGAGATGGTCTCTATGCGTTCCGGGGCGAGGCGGGCTCGCATCGCCACTGAGTCGAAGCACACACCTAGATATGTTAAATACTGACTCGGGGTGAGCATGCTCTTCTGCATGTTCACTCGCAGGCCCAGTGACTCCAGATGATGAAGCAGCATGTCTGTATGCCTGATTAGCACCTCCCTTGTATGAGCTAGAATCAGCCAATCGTCCAGATAGTTTAGAATGCGCACTCCGCTCGCTCTGAGGGGGGAAAGTGCTGCATCCACACATTTTGAGAACGTGCGCGGTGCCAATGCCAGCCCGAACGGGAGCACGGCATACTGGTATGCTGAGCCCTCGAACGCGAATCTCAGGAAACGCCTGTGGCGTGGCGCAATCTGAATATGAAAATACGCATCTTTCAGATCTACGGACGCTAGCCAGTCCCCGGGACGTACCTGTGCCAGTATCTGCTTCAGCGTCGTCATTTTGAACGCGCGTTTGTGGAGCGCGCGGTTGATGGGTCTCAGATCCAGAATCGGACGGAGCCCTCCATCTCTCTTGGGCACCACGAAATAGCGGCTGTAGAATCCGCTCTCTAGCTCGCTCGGAGGGACGCGCTCTATCGCTCCTTTCGCGAGCAGACTGTGAACCTCCTGTCTCAGAACAGGTGCGCTTTGAGGGAGCGCCAGAGACGGGACCACACCAGTGAAACGGGGCGGTCTGCGTCTGAACTGAAGAGAATAACCGTGCTGAATTATTCCCAGCAACCAACCTGAGATGCCTGGAATGGCCCTCCAAGCTTCCAGGAAATGACGAAGCGGAGGGTAGGCTGCACGCTGCTCGACGAGTATCGGGAGCGGCGGGGAAATGTCGGCTACTATTGAGGGAGCAAGTGCATACTGTGGCTCCGCGCCGCTCTGAGGCAGGGCAAGCGACATAACACTGACAGAATGAGGAAGAAACAACTCTTTTTGTGAACAAGCATTTGTTTTTATTATTGCATCCACACAAACAGGGTTTAACACACACACATTGCAATCGTCGCCCATACGAACAGAGGGGACATAACGCACAACATGGTGTTTTGGGGGCGGCCCACCCGCGAGCTCTCTCTTCCTCTTGACGGGACCGTCAGGAAGATGGCTTGCCTGCGGGAGGCTGTGCGCCGTCACGACGGGGGCCCCCCCTGGGCGCGTGACGCCTCTTCCCGGGCCCCGGCCATTGCTTGCGTCGGACATCCGGCTCCGGGCGAGAAGCCGCCGGAACTGCAGCCGCCGATTGCTGTGTCACCGGTCTGTGGGGGAGGCGCGGCGCCGACGCCGACCGCGCCCTTGAGGGCTGCTGGTACGCGCGCCTCGGCATCACGTGGCTCATCGCTTTCGCGCGCTTTTGCGCCTCGGAAAATTTTTCCATAACAGACTCGACCGCGCCACCAAAAAGGCCGGCGGCTGCAATTGGTGCGTTGAGGAGCATTTTCCGGTCTGAGTCCCTCAGGTCCGCCAGAGTTAGCCACAGGTGCCTCAGGAGCACCACTAAAAACCCCATAGAGCGGCCGATGGCTTGCGCGGACCGCTTGGTTGCCATGAGAGCGAAATCCGTTGCCGCTCTCAGGTCCCTCACATCCTCCGCGTCCATGCTGCCGGCGTCCAGCAATTGCAGCAGTTTTGCCTGAAACACCTGCAGCACCGCCATCGAGTGGAGCGCGGACGCGGCCTCGCCAGCCGAGGTGTACGCTTTCTCTGCCTGGTGCGCCGTGAACCTGCACGGTTTTGACGGCAGCCCCAGACCTCCGCTCAGCATGGTTGAGGAAGGGCACAGGTGCGCCGCCATCGCCTCCTCCACGGGTGGCACCCGCACATAACCCCGAGCTTCAGCACCGTCCACGTGCGAAAACATGGCACGCGGTGAGGAGTGAGCGCGAGCTGACTGAGGCGCCGACCACGACCTCACCACGTGCTCATGTACCTCCGGAAAAAAGGGGGATCCCCTCCTAGCTCCGGCTTGCTGGCGGCTGGACTGGAGGAACCAGGAGTCCAGCTTACTTCTCGCGGGCTCCTGTGGAGCACTCCAGTCCAGGTCCAGCTCTTTAACTGCCCTCTCGAGGACCCTGACTAGCTCCTCCTGGAGGTCTAGAGGGCCCTCTGTGTCGAGGCACTCCGACGCCGCCCAGTCCCTGTCTGATGCAGCGAGGGATACTGAGTCCACGTCTCTGTCATCCTCGACCGGGAGGAAGTCCGCGAAGCGAACTGGTGATTGGGGAGACGGCAGAGGACGGCATGCTGCGTCGTCACCGTCACCCCGCGAGTGTGTGGGGGGGCCCGCCAGCGGCTCGACGGCGGCAGCGGACCCCTTCCCCGCGATACTGCGCGCTATGTCCCTCCTGGATCTCAGCGCGCGCCCCGGCAGATCCCCGCAGTGCGCGCAGGAGGACTCCAGCAGGGCATCCTCGGCGTGGGCCAGTCCCAGACAGGCGACGCAGTACGCGTGGGTGTCCGGCGGGTCAATGGGACCCGCGCAAACCTTACATTTAGTTCCTGTTGATTCCATAACTGTTCATAAGTCCGTGTGAAGGAAATAATCTGACGCAATTGCCGCGCTTATGCTATTTATACTGTCTGACAGCCAGAGCGCATCGCGCGACAATTGGCCAGTTGTCAACTGGCGTTATCCTATAAGGTTTCAGAAATTTACGTGAAGGGGAGGTTCCCAATGCATCTTTTCTTTTACTCACACAAGTACAAGCTCTTCCAATGTGTTTTTGAGAAACATCATTTTCACTTTGAAGACTTTTTAATGTACGAATGAGAAAGGTTAAGTTTGACAAACCTGCATTTCAGATAAATGATCTGAGGTGTTTACGTAACAGCTAAAGGAAACACGAGTTGATCAGTGAGTTTCAGCTCTAATGAAATCATGCAAAGCTCAAGAAAACTCATTATTACATTAAATTAATCTCATTATTATTAAACCTTTTTGTTGATCCAGGTAAAGCTTCATATTAAAATAACATGTTATGCAAGTCATTGTCAAACTGTCAGTATTTGCTTCAACATGAAATAAAACTGTTCTGCTCCAAGTTCACTTGTCGTTTGTATTTTTATAGTTTTGGCTCCATCTTGTGGCAGTTGTGTCTCCATCCTTTGCCATCTGTCATTTAGTTCTTCCACACATTGAGACAAAGCAGAAAACTCTGTCACTTTATGTTAATTGTTTCCCATGACGAGTTAAGAAGAGAACAACCGATTACAGAATCTCCAGAAGAAGAAAAGAGAGAGAGACGCTTGCATGTGTAACTTGAGACGTTCCCGTTCAAAGTGGAACTCTGGTTGCGCCCCCTTAGTGGTCACTATGGGAACTAGAGTAGACAAGAAAAGAAACAGGAAACAGACAAGAAACAGGAAACTATCTGTGTGAGTGGGTGTGTGGGTGTCTTTAAACAAGACATAGAGAGAGAGTGTGTGTAGTGTATGTGTGTGTACATTCAGGCATTTATCAGACACTTTTATCATTGCATTCAAGAAACACATTGATATTCTAATCAGTTCTTGCTTTTCCTGGGAATCGAACCCATGACCTTGATGTTGCAAGCGCTGCTCTCTACTGTTAGACACACAGGAAAGTTGTGTGTGTGTGTGTGTGTGAGGAATAGAGAGATAATGTGCGTGTCTGTCTATGTGTGTGTGTGTGTGTGTGTGTGTGTGTGTGTGTGTGTGTGTGAGTGAGTGTGTGCGTGTGTGTGTGTGTGTGTGTGTATAAGAGAGAGAGAGAATGTGTGTGTGTGAGAGAGAGAGAGAGAGTTTGTGAGTGTGTGTGTGCAAGAGAGAGAGAGTGTGTGAGTCTGTGTGTATGTATGTGAGAGAGTTTGTGAGTGTGTGCGTGTGTGTGTGAGTGTGTATAAGAGAGAGAGAGAGAATGTGTGTGTATGTGTACATGTATGTGTGTATGTGAGAGTGTGTGTGTGAGTGTGTATAAGAGAGAGAGAGAATGTGTGTGTATGTGTACATGTATGTGTGTATGTGAGAGTGTGTGTGTGTGAGTGTGTATAAGAGAGAGAGAGAATGTGTGTGTATGTGTACATGTATGTGTGTATGTGAGAGTGTGTGTGTGTGAGTGTGTATAAGAGAGAGAGAGAAAGTGTGTGTATGTGTACATGTATGTGTGTATGTGAGAGTGTGTGTGTGTGAGTGTGTATAAGAGA